>JAXRKP010000687.1:217500-225000 GCA_037039925.1 Doris montereyensis | reverse complement strand
AGAAGGCAAACAATAATCAGGAAGGAAGACCTTTGCCACAAAACAAATCAGAATTTAGAAAGAAATAGAAGAGGACACAGGTCAAAGAAATAGAAGTAGACATAGACCAAAGAAATAGAAGTAGATATAGACCAAAGAAATAGAAGAGGACACAGGCCAAAGAAATAGAAGTAGATATAGACCAAAGAAATAGAAGTAGACATAGGCCAAAGAAATAGAAGTAGACATAGACCAAAGAAATAGAAGAGGACACAGGCCAAAGAAATAGAAGTAGATATAGACCAAAGAAATAGAAGAGGACACAGGCAAAAGAAATAGAAATAGACATA
This sequence comes from Doris montereyensis, assembly GCA_037039925.1. Classification (NCBI taxonomy): domain Eukaryota; kingdom Metazoa; phylum Mollusca; class Gastropoda; order Nudibranchia; family Dorididae; genus Doris; species Doris montereyensis. The sequence goes on along the minus strand of JAXRKP010000687.1, from coordinate 224,671 downwards.
GACCAAAGAAATAGAAGTAGATATAGACAAAGAAATAGAAGAGGACCAAAAGAAATAGAAGTAGATATAGACCAAAGAAATAGAAGAGGACACAGGCAAAAGAAATAGAAGTAGATATAGACCAAAGAAATAGAAGTAGATATAGACCAAAGAAATAGAAGAGGACACAGACCAAAGAAATAGAAGTAGATATAGACCAAAGAAATAGAAGTAGATATAGACCAAAGAAATAGAAGAGGACACCAAAGGCCAAAGAAATAGAAGTAGATATAGAAAAGAAATAGAAGAGACAGAGAAATAGACATAGACCAAAGAAATAGAAGTAGACATAGACCAAAGAAATAGAAGTAGATATAGAAAATAGAAGTAGATATAGACCAAAGAAATAGAAGTAGACATAGACAGATATAGACAAAGAAATAGAAGTAGATATAGACCAAAGAAATAGAAGTAGATATAGACCAAAGAAATAGAAGTAGATATAGACCAAAGAAATAGAAGTAGACACAGGCCAAAGAAATAGAAGTAGATATAGACCAAAGAAATAGAAGTAGATATAGACCAAAGAAATAGAAGTAGACATAGACCAAAGAAATAGAAGTAGATATAGACCAAAGAAATAGAAGTAGATATAGACCAAAGAAATAAAGTAGATATAGAAATAGAAGTAGACACAGGCCAAAGAAATAGAAATAGACATAGACCAAAGAAATAGAAGTAGATATAGACCAAAGAAATAGAAGAGATATAGACCAAAGAAATAGAAGTAGATATAGACCAAAGAAATAGATAGACCAAAGAAATAGAAGTAGATATAGACCAAAGAAATAGAAGTAGACATAGACCAAAGAAAGACCAAAGCAATAGAAGTAGATATAGACCAAAGAAATAGAAGTAGATATAGACCAAAGAAATAGAAGTAGATATAGACCAAAGAAATAGAAATAGACATAGACCAAAGAAATAGAAGTAGATATAGACCAAATAAATAGAAGTAGATATAGACCAAAGAAATAGAAGTAGATATAGACCAAAGAAATAGAAGTAGATATAGACCAAAGAAATAGAAGTAGATATAGACAAAAAAATTGGAGATGGTTACGGTACGCTCTCCGAAAAACTCTAGCGTTACAAACAAGAAGAACTTTACAGTATATAACCCACAAGGAGCAAGGAGGAACAGAAGGCCACGAGCAACAGTGAGACGAAAAGTTGAAAAGGATCTTGAAAACAGTGATATTCCTGGACGGAGTTTTAAGATGTGGGCAAGACAAAGGGAGAGCAGCTCTTAACTGGCCATAGAAATAGGACGCCAGAGGGTCTGTAAGAATAGCATCGACGCCTGTCTTCGCAGTTAGAACTCTCAATTACACTCAGGAAACAAAGCGTACACGAAAGGCAGCGGGGTGCTCAGGAGTCATGACCATCTAAGTGCCACCTGGCCAGCATAGACGAGAGTTATGACATTAAGAATCGAAACAAAAATGGTCGACGTAGCTATTCTTCTTTGTTATCAAGGCTTTCTATCTTTACTTAGCTCTCATTGAGTTTTATCCAGTTTCCTTCTATATTCAATCCTTACTCTCTGGTGCTCTAGATCTATAGATGCCTCGATGGAACGAAATCCTTATCTTGTAACTTGACTTTCGTATCTGTTCAAAATATCATGTATCTACGTATATTATTGTTTTGACCTGAAAGACGCGCAGTGTTTGGAAAGTATTATCTCCTTATCCGCAGCTTTAAACGTACACAATTCCCTGAAATGTATTGTGTATATATACAGAAAACATTAAATGTATACTATATAGCTCTATGTGCTATGGTTGCCTAGTTACTTTTGAACAAGGTTTCCATCCCTGTCTACGCATGCTCACCAATACATGGCCAGCTGTGCCATCTCATCTACGAAAGAAATCAGATTACTTTTCATGACATTTGGTTGAAAACAAACATAATTTGCTTCATTATAGAAGGGCCTTTCATGAAATAATAGTAAATCCACATAGGAACAGAGACGAGTCAAATACAAGGAACAGACTCAGAAAACAAATCCTTGCCATCATGGGGATCGAACCTGCGACCTCTGCGTCGGCACCGATCGCCTCACCATGAAAGGAAAACGTGCAACCAACCAAGGTAACTAACCTTTTTTTTTCTTCTGTCAATTCCTTGAATTTGACTTTTTTTCTTCTGTCTATTCCTTGAATTTGACTTTTTTTCTTCTGTCTATTCCTTGAATTTGACTTTTTTTTCTTCTGTCTATTCCTTTTTTCTTCTGTCTATTCCTTTGAATTTGACTTTTTTTCTTCTGTCTAATTTGACTTTTTTTCTTCTGTCTATTCCTTGAATTTGACTTTTTTTTTCTTCTGTCTATTCCTTGAATTTGACTTTTTTTTCTTCTGTCTATTCCTTGAATTTGACTTTTTTTTCTTCTGTCTATTCCTTGAATTTGACTTTTTTTTTCTTCTGTCTATTCCTTGAATTTGACTTTTTTTTTCTTCTGTCTATTCCTTGAATTTGACTTTTTTTTCTTCTGTCTATTCCTTGAATTTGACTTTTTTTCTTCTGTCTATTCCTTGAATTTGACTTTTTTTTTCTTCTGTCTATTCCTTGAATTTGACTTTTTTTTTCTTCTGTCTATTCCTTGAATTTGACTTTTTTTCTTCTGTCTATTCCTTGAATTTGACTTTTTTTTTTCTTTTTTTTGAATTTGACTTTTTTCTTTCTGTCTATTCCTTGAATTTGACTTTTTTTTCTTCTGTCAATTCCTTGAATTTGACTTTTTTTCTTCTGTCTATTCCTTGAATTTGACTTTTTTCTTCTGTCTATTCCTTGAATTTGACTTTTTTTCTTCTGTCAATTCCTTGAATTTGACTTTTTTTTCTGTCTATTCCTTGAATTTGACTTTTTTTTCTTCTGTCTATTCCTTGAATTTGACTTTTTTTTTCTTCTGTCTATTCCTTGAATTTGACTTTTTTTTTCTGTCTATTCCTTGAATTTGACTTTTTTTTCTTCTGTCTATTCCTTGAATTTGACTTTTTTTTTCTTCTGTCTATTCCTTGAATTTGACTTTTTTTTTTCTTCTGTCTATTCCTTGTCTTTTTTTTTCTTCTGTCTATTCCTTTTTGACTTTTTTTTCTTCTGTCTATTCCTTGAATTTGACTTTTTTTTTTTCTTCTGTCTATTCCTTGAATTTGACTTTTTTTTTCTTCTGTCTATTCCTTGAATTTGACTTTTTTTTCTTCTATTCCTTGTCTATTCCTTGAATTTGACTTTTTTCTTTCTCTGTCTATTCCTTGAATTTGACTTTTTTTCTTCTGTCTATTCCTTGAATTTGACTTTTTTTTTCTTCTGTCTATTCCTTGAATTTGACTTCTTTTTTCTTCTGTCTATTCCTGAATTTGACTTTTTTTCTTCTGTCTATTCCTTGAATTTGACTTTTTTTTTCTTCTGTCTATTCCTTGAATTTGACTTTTTTTGTTGCTATGGGGTTTTTATATCATTTGATGTCATAACCTTCACTTCCGACATGCCCCTTGCCTCAATCTTTGTCCTTGTCTATGTCACTATTGAGAAGACATCATTTAGAGTCTCTCTTCAGCCTAGAGAAAATCTAAACTTTTGAAGGAAGGAATTCGAGTCCAGGTGTGATGGGTGTAGTACAAGATCATTAAGTTTGAGATGATGTCATACACTTTCTATCTTTTGACTAGTTTGGGGACGTGTGTTGTTTTGGGGGAGGATTTGCATTTAATTCATGAGAGATGGCCGAGCCGAGTGGTTAAAATGCATTGCACTGTGACCCAAAGGTCCTGGATCTGAGCCCCACTTCAGGTATTGCCGGGTAGTTTTTTGTATTCCTGGGCAAGACAATTTACCCTGTTTGCTCATTTGGAGAAGATACGTAACCGGTACCCCTTTTGCATTCAGCGTCAACTCGATGCTAGTCTATAGTTTGCCTTTCTCTGAACAAATTGGAATGCCTTTCGGTGTCCGTGCGGACGGCACTATGTTTTTCTTTCATGGGAGAGGGGACTCGTCACTCCAGAGGCAAGATGTCAGCCTCTCAACCAAAGGTAATGAGTTCGAGCCCCACCAACGGTTAAGACAAATTTCTCGAGTTTTTTCTTTCTTTCTGAATTATAGACCTAGCTACCCACTTCGTTGTCGGTTTGACAGCAGGACCAGAAAAAGTTGCCTGGGCTGGCAATCGAACTGGAGTCAAACGCTCCACCAGATCCGCCTGAGCTATCGGTTATCTCACTCATACTGCGTGGTGGGACGCTAACTAACCCTTCTAAAATTTGACCAACGATCTACAACTGAGGTCATAAATAATGATTTATTGAGATTACGTAATTTAGGCCTAAATCTACCTCATCGGGAGTCTTACGAGTGTAAACGGCTAATCCCTGTTATGGCTGAATGAATACCAAACGTATGTACATTTTATTCTGCCTCTAATCTCTGCCACATTCCAAGGAATGGCACTGCGATGCATGCCAGTGCAAACTGCTTACGTAATCTTGACAGAGGACCAGTGATTTCAAAGTTTCTGACATCGCAAAGTCCATAGGTTATGTTTTTTCCTCAGCAGGATTGCCTTTTGTTCATTGCCCTGCACGCGCAATTGGATTAGATTGTAAGTCGTGTGGCGGCCATTTTCAGCCGTATTAATTATGTGGCCATAATTAGGATTATCTTGTCAATTTGATCATTAATCTTAGTTTTGGTGTTTTCGGCTACATTTATTGTTTTCGTTCTTTTTGTTTCTTTTTTCTTGTTGTTGATGCTAGCTTGTTTTGTTTTGTTGTTGTGGGGGGAGGTCGGGGTGGGAGGGGGAGGTGGGAGGGTGTCAGTTTTACGAGGGAAAATAATTCTAATACTTTCATCAAATGTCACAATTTCATTTTTTAGCCCAAATCTGTGTGACATTAGTACGTGTATTCAAGGAATCTGGATCTTTGATTTGATGTACGATCACGGTGTGGTCTTTCCCGTCCCTTCGGGTGGTTGGCGGGAGCTTCTGGTAGGTCCTACTTTTTTTTTTTTCCTTTTACTCTTTGACTTCTGTTTTACTTTCATCTTGCTGTTGCCTCTTAATTCACCCTGAGATCACCATGATGATGTGGACGGGATGAATTTCAATAAAAATAAAGCCCGTACCTTGTCCTTTCAAAAAACCCCAAGAGGATCCTGTCTGATGAAGAGGATCCTGTCTGATGATAGGACATTGGTGTCCAGTGTGTGTCAGTCCACTGCACCTACGACTGTCCGACCCTCGGGGGCTGTTATTCCTGTCGTCCGTCCATCATAAAAATATCAAAACTTACTGTACATCAATTATTGACAACAATAAGAGAGTTCAAACCCAACGTATAAGACCAAAAGGTAGACCTCGGAGAAAATGAGAAGAAGATATAAAATAGGCATTAAAGCAAAGTTAACCATGGCAGCCCGAAGAATGATCATCAAGGTTATCTAAACCCATGTACAGGAAAATAGAATGGGAACTGATAATGAAAGAAAGAAATGAGGTAGTTATGCTTATTGCCTATGGATGTAATAATAAAGCAATTTCCTCTGCTATTTAATACATAGTAACATCTTCGCTCACCTTCATCATCAGAATTCTTTTCGCCACGCAATAATAAGATTAGTGTTGACCAGCGTATCTTCCAGGTAATCAATGTCATAATCCTGTAAGCAGTGCTCACTGATACTCCGCACTAATTAATTTGTTCCAGTCAACCACTAATGTTGTTTTTCAGAAAGGAATATAATCCTTTAATTATCTCAACCTGAGTAGAGAAAATTGGCATGGTCATTGTGACCTAATAACATAATTATAACTTTTTTTTTAAACGATACTAATTGAAGGCCGGCGTGTACAGTATTCGATACCTAGATTAGGCGAGATTTGCATTGTATGTTTAATGACCGGAAATGTAGGAATGAAAAACAATAACAATAAAAAATGTTTTGTGGATCACATGTGAAACAATATTTTCCTAATCGATTTAAATACTGATTTGATCCAAAGGTTTATTCGCTAAAAACCTAAAGTATGCTATTTGAAGTCTACCTGTGACATGTGGTGGTTGTGAGTGCAGTGGTTTGTGGTGGTTGTGAGTGCAGTGGTTTGTGGTGGTTGTGAGTGCAGTGGTTTGTGGTGGTTGTGAGTGCAATGGTTTGTGGTGGCTGTGAGTGGAGTGGTTTGTGGTGTCTGTGAGTGCAGTGGTTTGTGGTGTTTGTGAGTGCAGTGGTTTGTTTTGTGAGTGCAGTGGTTTGTGGTGTCTGTGAGTGCAGTGGTTTGTGGTGTCTGTGAGTGCAGTGGTTTGTGGTTTGTGGTGGTGGTTTGTGGTGGTTGCAGTGGTTTGTGGTGGTTGTGAGTGCAGTGGTTTGTGGTGTCTGTGAGTGCAGTGGTTTGTGGTGGCCGTGAGTGCATGAGTGCAGTGGTTTGTGGTGTCTGTGAGTGCAGTGGTTTGTGGTGTCTGTGAGTGCAGCGGTTTGTGGTGGCTGTGAGTGCAGTGGTTTGTGGTGGTTGTGAGTGCAGTGGTTTTTGGTGGTTGTGAGTGCAGTGGTTTGTGGTGGTTGTGAGTGCAGTGGTTTGTGGTGTCTGTGAGTGCAATGGTTTGTGGTGGCTGTACGTGCATGAGTGCAGTGGAGTGGTTTGTGGTGTCTGTGAGTGCAGTGGTTTGTGGTGGTTGTGAGTGCAGTGGTTTGTGGTGGCTACGACTGCAGTGGTTTGTGGTGGCTGCGAGTGCAGTGGTTTGTGGTGTCTTTGAGTGCAGTGGTTTGTGGTGGTTGTGAGTGCAGTGGTTTGTGGTGGCTGTGAGTGCAGTGGTTTGTGGTGGCTGTGAGTGCAGTGGTTTGTGGTGGCTGTGAGTGCAGTGGTATGTGGTGTCTGTGAGTGGAGTGGTTTGTGGTGGTTGTGAGTGCAGTGGTTTGTGGTGGTTGTGAGTGTAGTGGTTTGTGGTGGCTGTGAGTGCAGTGGTTTGTGGTGGCTGTGAGTGGAGTGGTTTGTGGTGGTTGTGAGTGCAGTGGTTTGTGGTGGTTGTGAGTGCAGTGGTTTGTGGTGGCTGTGAGTGCAGTGGTTTGTGGTGGCTGTGAGTGTAGTGGTTTGTGGTGGTTGTGAGTGCAGTGGTTTGTGGTGGCTGTGAGTGCA
>JAXRKP010000687.1:195000-210000 GCA_037039925.1 Doris montereyensis | reverse complement strand
ACTTCTACTAAATTTTACTCTACGTTGTGTTCTTTTAAGGAATGCCATAGTTCGTCCCTCCTCACAGTGTCAAATGCCTTTTCTAAGTCAATAAAACACAGGTGCAAGTCCTTTTTTTCTCAAGGAATGTTTCTATTATTTGTTTAATCGTAAATATGTGGTCTTTTACACTTCTTCCTGGTCTAAATCCATTCTGATATTCTTCAATGTGATCCTCTACTGTTTTCCTTAGTCTCATTTCCAGTATCCTGGCATACGCTTTTCCTAGTGCGCTAAGTAATGATATCCCTCTATAGTTTGAGCATTCCATAGTTGATCCTTTCTTGTGTATTGGTACTACCGTTCCCTTTTCCCAGACGTCTGGCACCTGTTTGGACTTTCATGCTTGTTGGCATATTGCATGTAGTAGTTATATGCCTCTCTCCCTTGGTTTTTAATCATTGCTGGCTAAACTTGATCTGCTCCTGGGGCCTTTCCTAATTTCAGTTTTCTCATAGCTGTTTAGATTTCTTCCGTTGAGATATCTACATCTTCAGCTATCTCCTCTGAATTGCTTGTTACTCTCACTAATTGATCTTTACTCCTTGTTTCATCATATGTGCTGGAGGAGTTATGTAATTGCTGAAAATACTGTCTCCATGTTTCCATGATTTGGCTATCTTCTTTCATTGTTTCTCCTTTGGCATTCTTAATTTGTCGTATTGGGCATGCTTTGGTCTTTCTCGTGCTCTTCATTGCCCCCAGAACAGCTTTTGATTTCCTTGATAGCCTTCTTGAAGTCTTGGTCCAAAATCTTCCCATTGTTCCTGTTTTGCTTTCCTCACTTCCTCTTTGGCAATAGTTCTTTTATTCACGTAATCTATACTATCCTTTGGTCTCTTTGTTTGCAAGTATTTCTTCCAGGCATCCTTCTTTTCTTTAATCTTAGTCTTGACATTCTCATTCCCCTATGCTCTTCTTTTCCTACCTCCTTTAATCTGTTTCCTACCACAGTAGAACTGAGGAGTGTTTCTTTATACATTTGCCACTTTTCTTCTATTGTGCTATCATTCAGATATATCTGCCTTTCAGTGATAACTCTTTTTATCCTAGATTAGTATATCTGTTTTATTACTAGTTTATTTAGTTGTTCTATTTTGAGTTTAGTAGCTTTCTTCTCTTTCCTTTTCTGTCTGTTTTCTTCAGTCAGTAATCTCATTTTGGCAATCACTAGGTGATGATCACTAAATCTTTCTGCTCCTGCGTTTACTCTTGCATCCAATGTACTGTTATAAAGGGAGCTGCTAACTATTATGTAGTCTATCATTGACTTGTCACACCTGTGTTGATTTAATCTTGTATATTTGTGGATATCGTTATAAGGACAAAACGTGTTGGCTATTTGCATGTTATTCTTTAGGCAAAAATCTATTTGTTTCTTTCCATTTGGAGAAATTGTTGTCTCCCCTTCTTTACCTCTTACTCGGAAAATGTTCGTATGCCGAGTTCAAGGGCTCGGGATGTTTCTGGATTTGCTTGCATACAACTCATGTGGAACCAGTTTATCAGTAGTCTGCTTTTCTTGTTCTAAAGTATGTACAAGCATACTAAAATCAAAATTAACATTTATGTTGTTCTGACATTTTAGATAAAGTCTTTGTATTGAGTATTAACAACTATGTTGTTTCGACATTTTAGATAAAGTCTTTGTATTGAGTATTAACATATATTTTGTTCTGACATTCTGGATAAAGTCTTTGTATTGAGTATTAACAACTATGTTGTTCTGACATTTTGGACAAAGTCTTTGTATTGAGTATTAACAGATATGTTGTTCTGACATTCTGGATAAAGTCTTTGTATTGATTATTAACATCTATGTTGTTTTGACATTTTGGATAAAGCTTTCGTATTGAGTATTAACATCTATGTTGTTTCGACATTTTGGATAAAGTCTTTGTATTGAGTATTAACATATATGTTGTTTCGACATTTTGGATAAAGTCTTCGTATTGAGTATCAACATCTATATTTTTTTTGACATTTTGAATAAAATTTTCATATTGAGTATTAACATCTATGTTGTTTTGAAATTCATTGCTCTTGCTGGTCATAATCAATTGTAAATCTTAATATGGTATTTTTCTGATTCAAGTGTTTTAAACTTCTAGACTTGTAACATTTCTTCACTGGTTTTACGTTTGGAATATTCCGTTTGATATTCGTTGATATAAGATTGTGATAGTCGCGCACCCCTGTGCTGACATGTATCTGTTTGTCACTCGTTTTTACTTTGCTAGTGAGGATTACATCAACAAGGGATGGCTATTGTATATTTTGAAACATGTACTTTGTGTTGTCACATTGTTTATACGCTAAATAATTCTATTATTTTTCCCGACTTACGATAAGAGGAAATCTAGTTTGACTAATTATTTTACTATTTCATAAAAATATTTATGCTTTTTTCTATCTCCTTTTGCTTTTTTTTTGGGGGGGTCTTTGGTTTTTTCATGCTTATTTGTTTTCATTGTGTTTTGTATTCTCATGCTCTAACAAGACCGTGCGGGTGGCTGAGGGGCTTTGCTGGTAGGTCCTATTTCTTTTCTTTCCTTCTTTCTAGTATCTTTCATCTTGCAGTTTCATCTTGCTGTTTCATCTTAATTCACACTGCGATCACCGCAATGGTGGACGGGGTAAATTTCTATGACACAAACTCTAACAAGAAAATTTCGTGGCGATATTCTACTTCTTCTGGGACCCAAAACATAACTTACGGAACTTTGTATTGTATTTGTAATAAACTGGGAAATTCACTGCTGCGTTTAAGTAGTCAGCTGTCAAACGCACATTGGCAAACACCAGACTAAAGTTGGCGTACTTTCCACCTACGTGATAGCCTGGTAGAAGTTGTGCAAGGAATGCAACGACAAGCTTAGGAATGTTGGTGACGAGAAAGATGAGACATATCAGTGTAACTTGAGTGATTGCATTTTGCTCTTTTGGCGGCATTTTCCCTTCTACTGCAGCATGGCTTGCATCAGTCTTACTGTTCATGTCCGCTGAATCAGTCACATGGGAACTGTACTCTGTTGCAGTTGCACTTTTTCTGAACTTCACTGACGCTTTTAGAATTTTCCCCATGACCACAACACATCCAATAATGACCGCTTCACTCAATATAGGTAAAACCACATAACTTGCCACGATCTGGTACGTACGGATGTATTTATAGATCTTTGGCGCTACGGTAAGAACATACCGTGACCTGTTAGTGAACGGATTTACAAAGACCGTTGCTCTCCAAGACGCCACGAAGACGGCCATCAACGTGCCGGATATGATTGTGAAGAAAGCCATAATCTTCCACGTTAGAGACCTGGAAAACATGTCTCTGAATTGCAACGGTTTGATTATGCAAAGACATCTTTGGATGGCCAGAAACAGCGTAATGAACGTCGCTACTCCGTTAAACATTGTCCCAAAACTCGTTAGCGTAACGCTCAGAAGCCTGGGTTGAACTTTAAAAAAGACGACTGATTTACCGTCAAAGTAGGCCAGGACGTTCAAAGGGACGACAACTGCTCCAACAACCAAAGTGCACAAATCTGAAAACTGACAGGAAGAAAAAGGAAATCGTTACGCTGTCCTGCAATCCCATCCTTAGAAACGTGCGCATGCTGATGGCATTGGCCCAAACTCCTGGAAATGCTATGAACAGACGGACAGAAGGCCAAAACAGAAACAAGTTAGCTAAATCGTCATCAGAGACGATTAAATTGGAGACTGCGTTTATTTGTTCAGAATTGACTGAAGGTATGGATGTGTCATTCAGCGACGACAGGCGGAAATGTGAGACTTGGCTGTCCATTTTCTTCAAGTTAACAAAATGTCTTTGGTCAAAATCAAATGTACGATTCCCTCTGGTTCATATACCTAGTTGGTGTACTTCGTAGGTTGGTACAATTTGTGAATTCTGGTATCGAACGTATCATAACAACAAAAATAATAACGTCTCTTTGAACTACATACACACACACACACACACACACATATATATATATATATATATATATATATATATATATATATATATATATATATATATATATATATATATATGTATTCTAGAGTTGTTGTTTTTTTATCACAAAGGATGTCGTGTTTTATTACTATGTTTCTAGTGCAACTTCATTTTCTCCACAATGTCTGTCATGTTTTACTACTGTTTCTATTGCAACTTCATTTTCTCCACAATGTCTGTCTTGTCTTATTACTATGTTTCTAGTGTAACTGCAGTTTTTCCACAATGTCTGTCGTGTTTTACTACTATGTTTCTAGTGCAACTGCATTGTCTCCAAAATGTATCTCCAGTTTACATTTGCAATTGATTCTTTCTTTTTTTTTTATTTGTTCGAGGATTTGTTTGTTTTTGTTGGGGTTTTTTTGTTTTTATTCCCAAATGTAAATGAGAAGAACGGCAAGACTGAAGGTGTGTAATGCGTTAACACAGTGAATGGCGTCAGGTTTTAAAATCTTTGGACTTGTACACTTGTAAAACGAGAGACGTAGACAAGCCGAACTCTCCAGGCGTACGACATCGTTCTTGATGATTTGTAACATTTAGACAGGAGGAAAGGGGCCACTCACTAGTACCACATCTGAAGACAAAATAATTGATTTGATCATTGATTTACCATTTACAGTTGCCTGACAGCTCATGCATAGGCAATTATGTTTTGCTTGCTTGTTGAATACATTGGCAAAGAAATTAAAACCTTCCACATTACTTGCATTGATCTTGTTTCGCTTACTATTTTAGTAATCGTAATAAAGATGAATTTCAATTGGCATACAATTAAGTAGATACGAATCTAGTTCACATGAAGGAATTCACTACGTCTTGTCTGAGATACTACAGATTTCGCCGTAGATGGCATTGCAATAATTTGTCTATTTATCTCAGGAATTATCTTTTTTCAATTCGGTTGTACCAGGAATATACTATTTAAAAATATCTAATTTGGAATTGGCTCATGAAATTATTTGGAATGACATCCATTTTATTGTTTAATTGGACCGCCAATGATTTGTGCTATTAAACAAACAGGGTTAGGTTTTTTTGGTGCTTATTGAAATGTAAGATTTACGCCGTTGATCCACACGGGTTCGATGCACCACGAAATAAAAAAGAAAATTGTTTGAACGTTCTACATCGTATTATGACGCAGTATAATTATCTAATGTCTCGTTGTATTTCGATCATTAGTTTCAGTCGTTTTGGGGTGGGTGGGGTGGGGTGGGGTGGGGTGGGATTGGGGGGGTGGGTGGGGTGGGGTGGGATTGGGGGGTGGGTGGGGTGGGGTGGGATTGGGGGGGTGGGTGGGGTGGGGATTGGGGGGTGGGGTGGGGTGGGATTGGGGGTGGTGGGTGGGGTGGGGGAAAGGACAGAGGTGCGCCTTTCCTTTTCATTGATTTCTCGCAGTCTCCTTGTTATATTGATTAAGCGGCGTCATTCAATACTTCGTATGGTTGTATTGTCTTCTTTGTTATGCCGTCTTTTTTTTCCGATTAGCCCTGTCTAGTCGTACTACCTAATGAGTCACGACGGTTTTTCCATTTAGTAAGTTCGATTTTTTTATGATTTTGGAAATACTTCAATTTACTTCTCCATTTAAACAGAGTAAAATCTGACCATGCCCCAGTGTGCCGTCTTCGTGACCACCCCCATTGAAACTGTGACCCACCACCAGTCCTTTTTGAATGGCACAAACTGAAAGACCTACGCGACAAGCTACTTCCCTAGAAAGCCGATACTCGTACCTGTAACACTCTTTATGGAAGCCTGCAACAGATGGGAAAACACCTGTAGTCACCACTACCTGCATTGGGCCATAGGACAAATTAATGGCCCAGTTGATGATGGTTCCGTAACAACAATGACAACAACAACGACAACAACGACGATAATAATAACTTCTCATATTTTCTCATATATTTTTAGGTGTAAGAAAACTTCAAACATGTATCTACATTTCTACGTAATTGCTATCTACGTCGAAGCATATTTTGATGACGTGGCACACATTTTAAGACACCCTTCTTAAAGAATGTTCCGTCAAAGATGTGAAAAAACATTGAACATTTGGTTTTTCAATTCGTTGTCTGAATCAAAGCTTTTTCCCTCCTACTAAAGGCTGTCTTTAGCTTCATAAAACAACGACAAATAATAGGGGGAGACTTGGTGCGAGGTCGGGACTGGGTGAGGAAGTTATATTTGTTCCCATTTGAAAGATTTGATAGGAGCCTGTGTATTACAGCTGTATGGTTGCCTATAGATTTGATAGGAGCCTGTGTATTACAGCTGTATGGTTGCCTATAGATTTGATAGAGCCTGTGTATTACAGCTGTATGGTTGCCTATAGATTTGATAGGAGCCTGTGTATTACAGCTGTATGGTTTGCCTATAGATTTGATAGGAGCCTGTGTTTTACAGCTGTATAGGTTGCCTATAGATTTGATAGGAGCCTGTGTATTACCTATAGATTTGATAGAGCCTGTGTGTATTACAGCTGTATGGTTGCCTATAGATTTGATAGAGAGCCTGTGTATTACAGCTGTATGGTTGTATAAAGATTTGATAGGAGCCTGTGTATTACAGCTGTATAGGTTGCCTATAGATTTGAGAGGAGCCTGTGTATTACAGTTGTATGGTTGCCTAGATTTGATAGGAGCCTGTGTATTACAGCTGTATGGTTGCCTATAGATTTGATAGGAGCCTATATATTACAGCTGTATGGTTGTCTAAAGATTTGATAGGAGCATGTGTTTTACAGCTGTATAGTTGCCTATAGATTTGATAGAGCCTGTGTTTTACAGTTGTATAGTTGTCTATAGATTGATAGGAGCATGTGTTTTACAGTTGTTGCCTATTTGATAGGAGCCTGTATAATGGTTGGCTATAGATTTGATAGGAGCCTGTGTATTACAAAGATTTGATGGGAACCTGTGTATTACAGTTGTATGGTTGTATAAAGATTTGATAGGAGCCTGTGTATATATTACAGCTGTATGGTTGCCTAAAGATTTGATAGAGCCTGTGTATTACAGTTGTATGATAGGAGCCTTGTATACAGATTTGATTTGATAGGAGCCTGTGTATTACAGTTGTATGGTTGCCTATAGATTTGATAGAGCCTGTGTATTACAGCTGTATGGTTGCCTATAAGATTTGATAGGAGCCTGTGTATTACAGCTGTATGGTTGTCTATAGATTTGATAGGAGCCTGTGTATTACAGCTGTATGGTTGCCTATAGATTTGATAGGAGCCTGTGTATTACAATTGTATGGTTGCATATAGATTTGATATGAGCCTGTGTATTACAGCTGTATGGTTGCCTAAAGATTTGATAGAGCCTGTGTATTACAGCTGTATGGTTGCATTTGATAGGAGCCTGTTGTGATTTGATAGCAGCCTGTATTACAGGTATGCCTGATAGGAGCCTAGATTTGATAGGAGCCTGTGTTTTACAGTTGTATGGTTGCCTATAGATTTGATAGAGCCTGTGTATTACAGCAGGTTGTATGGATTTGATAGGAGCCTGTATTACAATTGTATGGTTGTATAAAGATTTGATAGGAGTCTGTGTATTACAGCTGTATGGTTGTATATAGATTTGATATGAGCCTGTGTATTACAGCTGTATGGTTTCATAAAGATTTGATAGGAGCCTATGTTTTAGCACCTGTATGGCTGCCTATAGATTTGATAGGAGCCTGTGTTTTAGCAGCTGTATGGTTGCCTTTGCCTAAAGATTTGATAGAGAGTGTATTACAGCTGTATTTGGCTAGATTTGATATGTATTGCAGCTGTATGGTTGCCTATAGATTTGATAGGAGCCTGTGTTTTACAGCTGTATGGTTGCCCTTGCCTAAAGATTTGATAGGAGCCTATGTATTACAGCTGTATAGTTGCCTATAGATTTGATAGGAGCCTGTGTTTTACAGCTGTATGGTAGCCTTTGCCTAAAGATTTGATAGGAGTCTGTGTATTACAGTTGTATGGTTGCCTTTGCCTAAAGATTTGATAGGAGTCTGTGTATTACAGTTGTATGGTTGCCTTTGCCTAAAGATTTGATAGAGTCTGTGTATTACAGTTGTATGGTTGCGTTTGCCTAAAGATTTGATAGGAGGTGTGTATTACAGTTGTATGGTTGCCTAAAGATTTGATAGGAGGCTGTGTATTACAGTTGTATGGTTGCCTAAAGATTTGATAGGAGTCTGTGTATTACAGTTGTATGATTGCCTAAAGATTTGATAGGAGCCTATGTATTACAGTTGTATGGTTGCCTAAAGATTTGATAGGTGCCTGTGTATTACAGTTGTATGGTTGTATAAAGATTTGATAGGAGTCAGTGTATTACAGTTGTATGGTTGCCTAAAGATTTGATAGGAGCCTGTGTATTACAGTTGTATGGTTGCCTAAAGATTTGATATGAGCCTGTGTTTTAGCAGCTGTATGGTTGCCTTTGCCTAAAGATTTGATAGGAGCCTGTGTTTTAGCAGTTGTATGGTTGACTAGCGTTATCGTGCAACAACACGATGTCATTGCCTAAAATAACAATTCTTTGCCGCTTGTTCTGAACACCACGTTTCAATTTCGACAACGTTTCACGCGTCTGAATAGATTGGCATTTCATGGTGGCAAAATGTTCACCAAATCACACCTGTTTGTCTTCCAAAACAAAATGTTTCAATCATTTCTGATGACTTTGACTCATTCATGTAAAATGGAACCAAATATAATGAATATTAAGTGGCGGTAAATTTAAATCCGTGTGTTCAGAAAGAAAAGGCAGGCAACCATTTTTGGATATGTGATGAGGTGGGAGAAAAGGAACACCTGGTACCCACTGGAAAAGAATTGATGGGACAATATCTACAGGACGACAAAGGGAAACGATTGTGGGTAAAATTATAAGATGACTGAAGACAAATGATGATGATGGGTTCAGGAATCGTCTGCTAGTTTGTAAATGGCACTATCGATTTTCATAAACAAATTTAATGCTTTTCTGGTTTCAAAAATGAATGATCTCTTCACTTATGGTGGACAAACGGTGATTGCAATGAACGCACGATGACATTTCAAAGTCGGAATTATTAGATGGACAGCCCTCGTATTGTTATGTTGTTTTTTGGTTTTGTTGTTTTTTATTTTTTGTTTTTTGGTTTTGTTGTTTTTTGGTTTTGTTGTTTTTTTTTTGTTGTTTTTTTGTTTTTTTGTTTTTTGTTTTTTGTTTTTTTTGGTTTTGTTTGTTTGTTTTTTTTGGTTTGTTGTTTTTTGGTTTTGTTGTTTTTTTGGTTTTGTTGTTTTTCAGTTTTGTTGTTTTTTTGGTTTTGTTGTTTTTTGTTTTGTTGTTTTTTGGTTTTGGTTGTTGGATGTCGTTTCTGTGTTTTCTTTTTCTTTTCTTTATTTCGCTTTCTATTCAGTTGAATACACGAAATCAGAGCATTGTCTGCAAAATTAACTGCACGGAGACAAAATATCCAGACTGTGCCCTGACGCTTAGATAATACTATAGTTTGTCAAAAATAGATAATACAGTCATAGTTTACTTGGGTTTTCTCTCTCAGGTGTTATGAAACACAGGGTCCTGGATCTTTGCACCTAGCCTTCACATTTGTGATGAGCCACCAAATCGTCAATTTAAAATTTGTGCATTAAAAAAACTGTTATCTCAATGCGACAAAATAGTCCGTCCTCTGTTTTATTTCACTAACCTCCAAACCTATAGGTGTGTACAGTAAATATGATAATATGTGGTATTACTGCCTATTTCTCTACGTGTATGGGAGCTGATTTGAGGGGGGACTCGGCTTGGGTGTCGACCTCTCAACCAAACGATCGTGGGTTCAAGCCCCGCCGGTTGAAAAATTAGTCTCGTTTTTCGAGTAAAATTTTGCTCCCCATGTCCAGGCAGGTAGATCGACACCCTGTCCCATCGGAGACGGACGAAAAGGTAGGCCTCGTGGGCGGATCCACAACACTCTGTGCACGGTAGGGATCCATTTGCTGTTTACAAGGCAGTCTGGGCAAAATTGAAAATCCTACCCAAAACCCATTGAGATCACCTTAGTTGCGGATTTAGTTTTATATATTTGATACATTTCCAAAGGTAATTTATCAACAATAATGACATCTTTACACTAAGTGGGTTTGTGCTGATTATATTTGGGACAAAAATTCAATGGATCTGTCCTTACGGTTTAGTCAAATCTATACCTCCAAGTGCACACCTGATATGTTTACTCTAATGTACCCACTTTAATGGATATGACAGATGTTTTAAGGTAGAAAATGAACGATATCCATTTCTGTATTGATAAATATAAAAAAAATCACACATTGTTGACTTTGGTGTCTTGAGATTCGATGAATTATTCCAGTAGGTAAATTTTCAAAAGTTTGGCGATTCACCACCTCTTGCTTGGATCACTCCGATGGACAGACACCATAGAAGGTACAAGTCTTGGAATTTGGGCCTGTGGAATAACATCACAAGCCTCTGTCTTTGCTTTTTGACATTCTGATAGCGTATTTGGCTTATCAGATGGCGCCTTTATTTTCACCTTGATGACATCCCTAAATCCTCTATTTGGGTTGAAATCAGGACTCGGCGCTGGCCATGCTTGGAGTGTATTGACGTTGTGTCGGTCAAGATATAGATATAGATGTATTTATATAGATATATATTTATATATTTGCGTTGGTCGTTCTTTGTTCGCCAAAGGCCCTGTTGCCGGCCACTATGAGTAACCAGACTTTGCATGTAAGTTTTAAAATTCTCCCTAAATCGTGTTTTTCATTTGAGGAATTCTTCTATCAGACGTGACGTTTAATTATTGAAAATCTCATTGTTTGCCTGCCTTTGATTAAATTTCCCTTCACAGTGGAACCATTCACGCCTACCTGTGTAACCTCAGTATCGAATACTAACCCGATCTTGTAATCGCACTTGTTATCAACTGGAGTGTACCATACTTCTTATGATGTATAGATGGAAGGAAGGGAGGGAAACAGAACGTCATACCCCTTCACTTACATATCGTCAGCGTGCTAACATTTTTGCCTGAGTCATTTTTGCTGGTTTTGAGAAAAGTGGGAAAAATAGCTCTTTTAGCCCTGATGCAGCCAGTGATTTAGGCCAAAATTAATCGTGCGTCCATGATAACTCGTAGATATTTTTTGCTCATTTTATCCTCATTTACTTTGATGATAGATCATAGGATGAGGAGTCTTAAAACTAATCAGTTTCAGTTTGGCCTAATTTTGACTTGACCGAAACATTGGCACACTGATGACATGGTCAATGTCATAAAAAGAAAACAAAAACGTCTGCTATTTTATTTCTGTCCAACTGTCCTTTGATTTGATTTACCCACATCCCAACACTAAGGTGATTTCGTGGTTGTCGTTGGTACGGTGACCCGTCGGAAATCCCTGAACATGCTCGTTAAATGTCCATCCTGAAGAGAGAGTGAACTCCCATGTGCCGTTGAAGTGGCTCCCGAAGGAACAACCCTGTCCTCCCATGAGGGAGAGTGCCTCCAAGGAACCCACCCTGAGGGAGGTGCGATTGAGGTTGCTCCCAAAGGAACCCACGCTGAGGAGGTGCCGTTGAAGTGGCTGAGGAGGTGCGATTGAGGTTGCTCCCAAAGGAACCCACCTGAGGAGGAGGTGCTGAGGGAGGTGCGATTGAGGTTGCTCCCAAGGAACCCACGCTGAGAATTGAGAACGATTGAGTTGCTCCCAAAGGAACCACGCTGAGGGAGGTGCGATTGGGAGGTGAGGAGGTGCGATTGAGGTTGCTCGATTGAAGTTGCAAAAACCCGGAACCCACCCCCTGAGGGAGGTGCGATTGAGGTTGCTCTCAAAGGAACCCCACGCTGAGTTGGAGGAACCCACCCTGAGGGAGGTGCCGTTGAAGGCTCCCAAAGGCTTGAGGTTGCCCCAAAGGAACCCACGCCGTTGAGGGCTCCCAAAGGAACCCACCCTGCGATGGCTGAGAAGGAGGTGCGATTGAGGTGGCTCCCAAAGGAACCCACCCTGAGGGATGCGATGAGGTTGCTCCCAAAGGAACCCACCCTGAGGAGGTGCCGTTGAAGTGGCTCCGAAGGAACCCACCCTGAGGGAGGTGCGATTGAGGTTGCTCCCAAAGGAACCCACGCTGGGAGGTGCGATTGAGGTCCTCCCAAAGGAACCCACGCTGAGTGGAGGTACATCTTGAGGGAGGTGCGATTGAAGTTGCCTACATCTTGGCGGGCCAGCTACGAAAACGGCGTCGTTCTGTTGTGATCTGCACACGGACCTCCCTTTTTATCGTCCGTCTCCGACCGATGGGACTAGGTGTTGATCTACTTACCTGGACCAGGCGGTGGGGAGTAGATTTTGCTCAAAAAGGGTCGAGAAATGTTTCAACTGTTGGTAGGGCTCAAACCCCACTACCTTTTTGATTGGAAAGAGCGACACCTTGCCTCTGGACTACCGAGTCCACGTCCAAAGTTTGGCGAGAAATGAACAGAAAAACCCGTGTTGTTAGCTACCGTGAAAAAAACCGGCAGGCTGAACAGTTTTCTCGATATATTTCGAGTAAAACCTACTCCCCCCGTCCTGGTCCAGGTAGGTGGATATGCACCATCTAGTCCCATCGGACGGACGGTGAAAAGTAACAAGGCTCCCGCATGCGGATCACAAAACTCTGTGTACCTCAAAGACCTACTGGCAATCCGGGCAAATGTTTAAAAACACATCCTACAACAAAAATCGAGATCACTTTAGTAATGGATGTAAGTGAAATCAAACCAAAGCAAATCAAATCAAAATCAAATCAAATCAAAGCTACTATCAACCCTGGCACTGCCGACAGGCGACCATTACTTCAATTTCCTCTTCAACGCCATTAAGGTCCAGGTTTCACTGCCATAGAGGAGAGTAGGACAATAAACTGTGTTGTATACTGCCATTTTGGTTTTTGTTGACAATTCTTGTTTACCTACAAATACCTTTCCTAGATGGTTATATATTGCACTTGTCTTTTGCATTCTCTGGCTGATTTCTTCTCTTAGTTTTCCTTCTCATTAATCATTACTCTAAGTAATTGTAGCTTTGAACTCGTTCTAAATTCTCCCTGCCCTAATTTAAGATTTTGTGTTTTTAGCTTCCCCTAGTTACTAGCATTGTTTTGGTTTTTCTTTGCATTTACTCTCATTCCTCTTTTATTTGATGCATTATTCATTATGTTGATATTTGACTGGAGGTCCCTTTCTGATTTTCCAAACAGAACTAAATCATCAGCAAATGAAAGCATTGATACATCTACTGGTTTGAGCTTCCACATACCTACATTCATTTTCTTCATGTTTGACGATGCCTTTGTGACTGATTCCATAAATGTGATAAACAAAAGAGGACTTAGGTAACAACTCTGTCTTACTCCTATATCTACATCAAATTCCTCAGATACATTTCCAGCTACTCTCACTACACATGTTGGTTTATTGTAAAAACTTTAATGGCTTCTATTAAATCAATTGCTCATGTTGAACGCTTTTATTGAACAATAGTTCGTCCCTCCTCCGCATGTCAAATGCCTTTTCTAAGTCAATAAAACACAGGTGCAAGTCAATGTTTCTCTCATAGGAATGTTTCTATTATGTTGAAATGTAAATATTGATCTTAAACACTTCTTCCTGGTCTAAATCCACTCTGATGTTTTTCAACGTGGATCCTCTACTCTTTTTTAGTCATGTATAAGCATAGATCACACTTGTCCTTGTACGCTAAGTAGTTATATCCCTCTATAGTTTGATCATTCCATGGTTGATCCTTTTAACTTACGTATTACACACACTTGTTCCCTTTCCCAGTCAAAAATACCTGGTAGCAAAAAAACCATGCTTGTTGACATATTGCATGTAGTGGTTTGTCTGCCTCCCTCCCTGTGGTTTTTAATCATTTCTGGATAAACTTGATCTTCTCCTGGAGGCTTTTCCTAATGACACTTTTCTTATAGCTGTTTTAGAAGACTCATTATGGGCTTTGAGATATCCATTTCGGACTGTCTCTTCCCTCTTCTTTCTCTTAATAATTGATCGGTCACTCCTTGTTTCAAATGAGGCTGGAGGGATTATGTAATTGTTGAAAGAATACTTTCTCCACGGATGATTTCGCTGTCTCCTTTCATTATTTCTCCCTTTGGCACGCCCTTAATGTGTCGTATTGGGCATGTTTTGGTCTTTTCCATGCTCTCGCAATGACTCCCCCAGAACAATTTTAGAGTGCTAATAGTAGTTGAAGTATTTGTAATAGTAGTCCCCACTGTTCCTGTTTTGCTTTCCTAACAATGTCTAGTAGTTCTTTTAGTAGTAGTCTAGTAGTAGTAGTCTAGTCTCTTTGTTTAGTAGTAGTATTTCTTCCAGGCATCTTTCTTTTCTTTGATCTTAGTCTTGTAGTAGTAGTAGTCCACCATAGCAGTAGTAGTCCCAGTAGTAGTAGTTTGTTTTCCAAGACCTCTTCAGTACAGCTAGTAGTAGTGTTTCTTTATATGTTTGCCACTTTTCTTCTAATAATAATAATAATAATAATAATAATAATCTTTCATAATAATAATAATAATAATAATTATAATAATTTTAACTATAATAATTTAATTAGTTCTTCTATTTTGAGTTTAGTAATAATAATAATAATAATTCCTAATAATAATTGTTTTTCTTCAGTTAGTAATCTAATAATAATAATAACAATAATAATAATCCACTAAATAATAATAAGCTCCTCTAATTACTCTAGCATCCATTGGTCACTGTAAAAAACGGAGATGTTAACTATTATGTAACCAACAACGTTGACTTTTCAAATCTGTCTTCATTTACTCTTGTATATATTGGTGTCTTTGTGAGTGTGTGTGTGTGTTAGCTATTTTCCTATTATTGTTTAGGCAAAAATCTATGTAGTC
>JAXRKP010000687.1:10000-185000 GCA_037039925.1 Doris montereyensis | reverse complement strand
TCTAACAGTAACTCTAACAGTAGCACTAACAGTAGCACTGACAGTAACTCTAACAGTAGCACTAACAGTAGCTCTAACAGTAACGCTAACGGTAGCTCTAACAGTAACTTTGACAGTAGCTCTAACAGTAACTCTAACAATAACTCTGACAGTAAATCCGACAGTAGCTCTAACAGTAGCTCTAACAGCAACTCTAACAGTAACTCTGACAGTCACTCTAACAGTATCACTAACAGTAGCTCTAACAGTAGCTCTAACAGTAGCTCTAACAGTAGCCGTAACAGTAACTCTGACAGTAAATCTGACAGTAGCTCTAACAGTAGCCCTAACAGTAGCACTAACAGCAACTCTGACATTAGCTCTAACAGTAACTCTAGCAATAGCTCAAACAGTAGCTCTAACATTAGTTCTAACATTAGCTCTAACAGTAGCTCTAACATTAGTTCTAACATTAGCTCTAAAAGTAGCTCTAACAATAGCTCTAACATTAACTCTAACGGTAACTCTAACAGTAGCACTAACAGTAACTCTGACAGTAACTCTAACAGTAGCTCTAACATTAGTTCTAGCATTAGCTCTAAAAGTAGCTCTAACAATAGCTCTAACATTAACTCTAACGGTAACTCTAACAGTAGCACTAACAGTAACTCTGACAGTAACTCTAACAGTAGCTCTAACATTAGTTCTAACATTAACTCTAACGGTAAATCTAACATTAACTCTAACAGTAGCTCTAACATTAGTTCTAACATTAGCTCTAAAAGTAGCTCTAACAGTAGCTCCAACATTAACTCTAACATTAGCTCTCACAGTAGCTCTAACGATTGCTCTAACAGTAGCACTAACAGTAGCACTAACAAACAGATACGCACACACACACGCACACAAATCATATCGTTAGCAGTACAGTAGTGACCGCCTAAATGCCCGCCGCCTAAATGTCCATTTCGCCTAAATGCCCGCAATATCAGTGAAACCGAATTTGTTCTATATAAATTGCCCCTCCAAATGCCCGTTTGAAAACCGATTTTCGCCTATATGCCCCGTCTCAACGACAACTGCAGGTATCTTTTTCTCCAAACTATCATAAAATACGTCGTAATTGATTAAATATTCTGTTTTTCTCCATTATACATGTAATCCGATCGCTAATCTAATAGGGCCTATGCCCGTCAACAATGTGCCATGCATTGCAACCACCATTCATTACCTATCTATTGTAGAACCTAATGTACTAAACGTTGACCAATCTTCTCTTCATAACTCCACCCATTGTACAGCACATCCTTTATCCCATTGGATCACTGGTTGGTCATCGGACAATTAGAATTGAACAGTCTTCCGGACTCCGCCCACATCTCTTTCTTGATGTAAGTGGCATGCAATCACCTGGCGTCTTTAGATCGGACGTTCATCGCGATCGAGGGACAAGGTGTGAACAGTCTGGCATCGGCCGTATCCAATGTGACTTCGGGTCTTCGTGGCGACAGTCAACCCATCCGCGCGCTCACTACCTTGGCGTTAAAAGAGGGTAATGGTTTCCAGGTTTCCCTTTTTCTCGCATTAAATTAGAAAAGGACTTGATCCAATGCTTCCTCATTAACTGGCATCACCCACACTATAATCACGTCACTTATTTAACATTTGTCTCTGTCTCTGTCTCTGTCTCTGTCTCTGTCTGTCTCTGTCTCTGTCTCTCTGTCTCTCTGTCTCTCTCTGTCTGTCTCTCTCTGTCTCTCTGTCTCTCTGTCTGTCTCTCTCTCTGTCTCTCTCTCTCTCTCTCTCTCTCTCTCTCTCTCTCTCTCTCTCTCTCTCTCTCTCTCTCTCTCTCTCTCTCTCTCTCTCTCTCTCTCTCTCTCTCTCTCTCTCTCTCTCTCTCTCTCTCTCTCTCTCTCTCTCTCTCTCTCTCTCTCTCTCTCTCTCTCTCTCTCTCTCTCTCTCTGCTTCACATTCCATCTCTCCTCTCTTTGTTTCTCATTCCAATAACAGTCACCCTCCTTTCCAATTACATGTCTTTTGTCAGTGAAACCAGGAGCTGATTCCAACGCCCTCAATATCTGACACAGGTTCGCTAATGAGAATCCTTCGATTATTGAATAATGGGTGTCCGTGTGTGTGTGTGTGTGTGTGTGTGCGTGTGTGTGTGTGGGCGTATGTGTAGGGGGTGGGTGTGTGTGAGAAGGGCATAATGATCTGCACGTGCGTTAGATGAATGGTGTACAAAGACTCTGACGTCATCACTTTTATGGTACTAGGATCACTAATGGGAGCTAATCCTTTGCTTGTTTTCTGCCCAACCTAGCTGGCTTCGTGTTGGCGATTGCTTGTACTGCCGTGCCAACCAGCCAAAGCCTACAGTAGATTATGTATTTGGGGACAACTTGTCGATGGAAACTACGCAGCTGATTTTAGTGCTATGATGTAGGTAAAGGCTAACGTTTATTGCTCTTTTTCTTTTTTTCCTTTTTTTAGATTTATTTCTTTCTTTGGATTTTCTTCTTTATTGTTGTTGTTGTTGTTGTTTCGGTCCTTCTTTCGTTCTCTTTTATTCTTTTTCCTTCCTCCAATATAATTTTTTCTGTCGATTTTTTTTCGTTGTTTATTCTTTATCTCTATTCTTTCTTGTTTCTTTTGTTTGTTTTTTTTGGGGGGAGGAGGGAAGGGGGTTGGGGGTGGTTTCTGCTTTTCGCTTTTCTTCCGATCTTTAGTCTTTTTTTTTTCTTCATTTTTTTGGGTTTCTTTCGTTATTTCATTCACTCCATCCTTTGTTTAATAACCCTGAATCACCTTAGTTGTGGATGTGGGTAAATCAAATCCATCCAAAAAATATTTCTATTGTTTGGTTGGCGTGTGTGAAATGAACAATGTTCGTCTTGGTTGGCATATGTGTCTTGGTTGGCATATGTAATGAACATTGTGTTGTTTATAGTCTTGGTTGGCATATGTGAAATGAACATTGTGTTGTTTATAGTCTTGGTTAGCGTATGTCAAATGAACATTGTGTTGTTTATAGTCTTTTTTAGCGTATGTCAAATGAACATTGTGTTGTTTATAGTCTTGTTTAGCGTATGTCAAATGAACATTGTGTTGTTTATAGTCTTGTTTAGCGTATGTCAAATGAACATTGTGTTGTTTATAGTTTTAGTTGGCGTATGTCAAATGAACATGTTTTTAGTCTTGATTGGCGTATGTCAAATGAACATTGTGTTGTTTATAGTCCTTAGTTTGAACAATTTGTTATAGCGTTAGCTATCAATTGAAACATTGTGTTGTTTATAATCTTGTTAGTATGTGAAAAGAACAATGTGTTGTTTATAGTCTTGATTTAGCGTATGTCAAATGAAACATTGTGTTGTTTATAGTTTATGTCAAATGAACATTGTGTTGTTTAGCGTATGTCAAATGAACAATTATAGTCTTGTTGTTTAAATGAATATTGTGTTGCTTTATTCTTGTTAGCAAAAAGTCCAATGAACATTGTGTTGTTTATAGTCTTGTTTAGTATATTCAAATGAACATTGTGTTGTTTATAGTCTTGTTTAGCGTATGTCAAAATGAACATTGGGTTATTTATAATCTTGTTTAGTATGTGAAATGAACAATGTGTTGTTTATAGTCTTGGTTGGCGTATGTCAAATGAACATTGTGTTGTTTATAGTCTTGTTTATGTGAAAATGAACAATGTGTTGTTTATAGTCAAATGGAATTGAACATTGTGTTGTTTATAATCTTGTTTAAGTATGTAAAAAAATGAACATGTCAAATGAACATTGTGTTGTTTATAGTCTTGTTTAGCGTATGTCAAATGAACATTGTGTTGTTTATAGTCTTGTTTAGCGTATGTCAAATGAACATTGTGTTGTTTATATTCTTGTTTAGCGTATGTCACATGAACATTTGTTGTTTATAGTCTTGGTTGGCGTATGTCAAATGAACATTGTGTTGTTTATAGTCTTGTTTAGCGTATGTGAAATGAACATTGTGTTGTTTATAGTCTTGTTTATGCGTATGTCAAATGAACATTGTGTTGTTTATAGTCTTGTTAGCGTATGTCAAATGAACATTGTGTTGTTTATAGTCTGTGTAGTATGTCAAATGAACATTGTGTTGTTTATAGTCTTGTTTAGCGTATATCAAATGTACATTGTGTTGTTTATAGTCTTGTAAGAATGTATGAAATGAACATTGTGTTGTTTATCGTCTTGCTGATGTATGTCAAATGAACATTGTGTTGTTTATAGATTTGTTTAGCGTTGTCAAATGTACATTGTGTTGTTTATAGTCTTGTTTAACGTATGTGAAATGAACATTGTGTTGTTTATCGTCTTGGTTGATGCGTATGTCAAAAACATTGTGTTGTTTATAGTCTTGATTTGTTGAACAATGTCCTTGTTTATAGTCTTGTTGATGTATGTCAAATGAACAATGTCTTGTTTATATTCTTTTATGTATGGAGCGTATAGTCTTGTTTAACGTATGTGAAATGAACATTGTGTTGTTTATAGTCTTGTTGGCATATGTGAAATGAACATTGTGTTGTTTATAGTCTTGTTTAGCATATGTCAAATGAACATTGTGTTGTTTATAGTCTTGTTTAGCGTATGTCAAATGAACATTGTCTTGTTTATAGTCTTGTTTAGCGTATGTCAAATGAACATTGTGTTGTTTATAGTCTTGTTTAGCGTATGTGAAATGAACATTGTGAACAATGTTTATAGTCTTGTTTAGCGTATGTGAAATGAACATTGTGTTGTTTATAGTCTTGTTTAGCGTATGTCAATTGAACATTGTGTTGTTTATAGTCTTGAACATTTTGTTTATAGTCGTATGTGAAATGAACATTGTGTTGTTTATAGTCTTGTGTAGCTTGTCAATGAACATTGTGTTGTTTATAGTCTTGTTTATATGTCAAATGAACATTGTGTTGTTTATAGTCTTGTTGGCGTATGTGAAATGAACAATGTCTTGTTTATCGTCTTGGTTGATGTATGTCAAACGAACAATGTCTTTTTATAGATTTGTTTAGCGTATGTCAAATGTACATTGTGTTGTTTATAGTCTTGTGTAGCGTATGTGAAACAAACATTTGACCCCCCCCGTCTTGGTTGATGTATGTCAAATGTATCCACATTGTATCCGATCCATAGTCTTGGCTGGCGTGTATGAAATGAACAATGTCTTGTTTATAGTCTTCAAGTTGATGTATTTCCGCTGAACAAATGTCTTGTTTTCTAGTCTTGGTTGGCGTATGTGAAATGAACAATGTTTTGTTTTTAGTCTTGTTTAACGTATGTGAAATGAACATTGTGTCTTGTTTATAGTCTTGGTTGGCATATGTGAAATGAACATAGTGTTGAATTACGTTTGTTTAGCATATGTCAAATGGAAATTGTTTCATTTATAGTCTTGGTTGTACATGTGAAATGAACAATTTTTTGTTTATATTATTATTATTATTATTATTAATTATTATTGTCTTGTTTTATTCTTATTATTATTATGATTAATATCTTGTTTATAGTCTTGGTTGGCATCATCATCATCATGAACAATGTCTTGTTTATTAGTCATCATTATTATATGTGATTAGTATTATTAATGTCTTGTTTTATTATTATTATTTGGCGTATGTTAAATGAACAATGTCTTGTTTATAGTCTTATTATTATGTGAACTGAACATTGTCTTGTTTATAGTCTTATGTTATGATTATGTTAACTGAACATTGTCTTGTTTATATTCTTATTATATTATTATTAAATGAACAATGTCTTGTTTTATTATCTTGGCGTATAGTAGAAATGAACATTGTAGTTTATAGTCTTGGTAGGGATATGTAAAATGAACATTGTGTTGTTTATAGTCTTGGTTAGCATATGTAAAAATGAACAATGTCTTGTTTAGTAGTCTTGGTTGGTGTATGTGTAGAACAATGTCTTTTATGAAACTAGTGACTCAGCCTTCAGCAAAAGGAAAATAATTGGCCAAATCAAAGATCTCAAGAGCCCTGCTATTTATGGAGTCAGGGACCCCCCTTCTCTTGCGTCGAACAATCACGCACCCAGTGCCTCTTTTGTCCTTTTAAATCCATGTTTCACATCTGATTGTTTTTTAAAATTCATCTGCCAACTAGATTCAATCAAAACGGACCACAATGGAAGTAAACAATTTGGAAGAAAAGAAAAAGAATCAATATCTGGTTTAAAGACAATAAGATCATGCTAAACATCGACTTGATTTAGATTGACGTGGAGTGGGGAAGGAGGGAGTCAAATCCTGGCCAACTCGGTTATAAAATGAATATTTGTCGTTTCTTTCTTTCCTTATCAGCTTTTCTACCTTCCGCTGTATGGGTTTCATGCAAAATGCACATTGTATCCAAAGTGTGAAAATGCAAGCATAATTGAAGAATTTTTCTTTTTGGATGGGGGTGGGGGTAATTGTTGAAAAGCTTTAAACAAAGCGCAGTGGTCGATAATTATTATTATTTATTAACAAAGGGAATTATTAGTTATTACGCTTACTGCATTATTCCTATTATTGACAAAAACAAAGCAGATAATAAAAGTAGACACTGGATACAAAAATATTATTATTATTATTATTATTAGGGTTGGGGGGAGGGGGGTGAGGTTATTATTAGGCCTATTATTGCAACATTAGGTTATTATTATTATTATTATTATTATTATTATTATCATTATTATATTATTATTATTATTATTATTATTATCATGATTATTATTAGGTTATTGCAGGGGCCTGCCTTATTATTATTATTATTATTATTATTATTGGGATTATTATTATTATTATTATTATTATTATTATTATTATTATGAGGTTATTATCATGATTATTATTATTGGGGGGGTGGGAGGTTATTGCAGGCCTGCCTTGCAACATTAGGTTGGGGGGAGGGGGTGGAGGTTGTAGGAGGCAACATGGGGGGTCTGAAGATGAGGCCAACCTTGCAATATTCCTCTATCCTGGACTATTCTTGTGGCCAAATCTATTTCCTTGGGGGAAGGCCATTGTAGGCCAACCGTTCTTCTATTAGGTTGGACTATTCTTACTATTTCCCCAACCTGCACTATTGGGGGGGGTCCGTTCTTCATCAGGACTATTCTGCAACATTAGGTTGAAGGGGTGGGAGGTTACTCGTCCTGCCAACCTTGCAATATTAGTTGGGGGGGTCCGTTCCTTGCAGGCCAACCTGTACATTAGGTTGGGGGGGGAGGTTATTTTTTTGGACGTCTTCTGTCACTTTACTCCATCCGTCCAAAGCGGCAACCCAGTCATTTCCATGTAAAATGACTATCGACAAACAAATAAATTGGTGAAGTCGTTATTGGGGGCAAACCTGTAACTTTCAGTGAACTGGGGGTGGGAGGTTTTGTAGGCCAACCTTGGCAACATTAGGTTGGGAGGGGGGGGGGAGAAAGTCTTCCTTCCACTCTGGGACGGGGTCTTTCCTTATTGTAGGCCAAATTATGCAACATTAGGTTGGGGGGGGTGGGAGGTTATTTGGAGAACCATTGAACATTAGGTTGGGGGGGTTTAGAATTTTATAAATATGTGTTTACCTTTTGCAACATTAGGGTTTGGAGTTATTATTGTAATGCCTACCTTGCAATATTGTCAATTTCATTATATATTATTGTAGGCCTTACCTTGCAACATTAGTTGGGGGGGTGAGAGTTTTTATTGGCCACTTTTTGCAACATTAGGTTGGGGTGTAGAGGTTATTGTCACTTTGCAATATAAGGGTTGCAATGTAGTTTTTATTGTCTACCTGCAATGTTAGGTTGGCAGTATGAGTCATTATAGGCCTGCCTTGCAACATTAGGTTGGGGGAGGGGGTGGGAGGTTATTATTATAATATGCAACATTAGGTTGGGAGGGTTTATTGGTGAGAGGTTATTGTAGGCCAACCATGCAATATTAGGTTGGGGGAGGGGGTGGAGGCCTACCTAATTGTAGGCCTGCCTTGCAACATTATTTGGGGGAGGGGGGTAAGGAGGTTATTGTCAGGCCTGCCTTGCAATATTAGGTTGGGGGGAGGGGGGGAAGGTTATTGTAGGCCAACTCTTGCAATATTAGGTTGGGGGTGGAGTCTTTATTGTCACCAACCTTGCAATAATAGGGGTTATTGTAGGCCTGCCTTGCAATATTAGGTTGGGGGGGGCTGGGAGGTTATTGTAGGCCTGCCTTGCAATATTAGGTTGGGGGGGGGTGGGAGGTTATTGTAGGCCAACCTTGCAACATTAGGTTGGGGGGGTGGGAGGTTATTGTAGGCCTGCCTTGCAATATTAGGTTGGGGGGGGGGTTATTGTAGGCCAACCTTGCAACATTAGGTTGGGGGGGGGGGTGGGGGGTTATTGTAGGCCAACCTTGCAATATTAGGTTGGGGGGGTGGGGGGTTATTGTAGGCCAACCTTGGTAACATTAGGTTGGGGGGGTTTGTGGCAATATTAGGTTGGGGGGGTGGGAGGTTATTGTAGGCCAACCTTGCAATATTAGGTTGGGGGGAGTCACGGCCATGGGAGGTTATTGTAGGCCAACCTGCAATATTAGGTTGGGGGGGGTGGGAGGTTATTGTAGGGGAGATCAATCCTTGCAACATTAGGGCTGGGGGTGGTGGAGGTTATTGCAGGCCAAATCCCTTGCAATATTAGGTTGGGGGGAGGTTATTGTAGGCCAACCTGGGGGGGGAGGTTATTGTAGGCCAACCTTTGCAATATTAGGTTGGGGGGGTGGGGAGGTTATTGTAGGCCAACCTTGCAATATTAGGGGTTGGGGGGGAGGGGGTGAAGGTTATTGTAGGCCAACCTTATAATATTAGGTTGACTCATTGGGAGGTTATTGTAGGCCAACCTTCAACATTAGGTTGAGGGGGGGGAGGGGGTGGGAGGTTATTGTAGGGCCAACCTTGGGGTTGGGGGGGGTGGGAGGTTCTAGGCCAACCTTTGCAACATTAGGTTGGGGGGTGGGGAGGTTATTGTAGGCCAACCTTGCAATATTAGGGTTGGGGGGGGGTGGGAGGTTATTGTAGGCCAGCCTTGCAATATTAGGTTGAGGGGGGGGGGTGGAGGTCTGTCTGTAGGCCAACCTTGCAATATTAGGTTGGGGGGGTGAGGTTATTGTAGGCCTACCTTGCAACATTAGGTTGGGGGAGGGGGGGGGTGGTGAGAGGTTATTGTAGGCCTACCTTTGCAATATTAGGTTGGGGCCCAGGGTTATTGCAGGCCTACCTTGGCAACATTAGGTTGGGGGAGGGGGTGGGAGGTTATTGTAGGGCCTACCTTGCAATATTAGGTTGGGGGGTGAGAGGTTATTGCAGGCCTACTTGCAACATTAGGTTGGGGGAGGGGGGTGGTGAGAGGTTATTGTAGGCCTACTCTGCAACATTAGGTTGGGGGGTGGGAGGATATTGTAGGCCTGTCTTGCAACATTAGGTTGGGGGTGGGAGGTTATTGTAGGCCAACCTTGCAATATTAGGTTGGGGGTGGGGGTGGGAGGTTATTGTAGGCCAACCTTGCAACATTAGGTTGGGGGGGTGGAGGTTATTGTAGGCCAACCTTGCAATATTAGGTTGGGGGTGGGGCTGGGAAGTTATTGTACGCCAACCTTGCAACATTAGGTTGGGGGGAGGTTATTGTATGCCAACCTTGCAATATTAGGTTGGGGGGTGGGAGGTTATTGTAGGGCCAACCTTGCAATATTAGGGTTGGGGTGGGGCTATTGGAAGCAACATTAGGTTGGGGAGGTATTGTAGGCCAACCTTGCAACATTAGGTTGGGGGGAGGTTATTGCAGGCCTACTCTTGCAACATTAGGTTGGGGGTTAGGTTGGGGGTGGGAGGTTATTGTAGGCCAACCTTGCAACATTTGATTTGTGTGAGAGAGGGAAAAACAACCCATAAGTTTTGTTTCTTTTAGCACTTAGTGTGTATTGTTGCCCTAAAGTAACTTCAATGTGACCTAAGTAACTTCAATATGACCTAATAACTGCAATGTGACATAGGTAACTTCAATGTGACCTAAGTAACTTCAATGTGACCTAAGTAACTGCAATGTGACATAGGTAACTGCAATGTGACCTAAGTAACTTCAATGTGACCTAAGTAACTTTAATGTGACCTAAGTAACTTTAATGTGACCTCAAGTAACTTCAATGTGACCTAAGTAACTTCAATGTGACCTAAGTAACTTTAATGTGACCAAGTAACTTCAATGTGGCCTAAGTAACTTTGATGTGACCTAAGTAGCTTCAATGTGACCAAATTAACTTCAATGTGACCTAAATAACTTCAATGTGACTAGGTAACTTCAATGTGACCTAAGTAACTTCAATGTGACCTAAGTAACTTCAATGTGACCTAGGTAAATTCAATGTGACTTCCATACATCATATTATCAGCCGGCATATCTATGTAACATAATAAGATGACATTGATTTGTAACAGGCAGCCAACCAGTGTGCACTTTGTTGTGTTTTCAGACACGTTGAGTTAATTAAATAAATACAAAAAACACACAAAGAGCACACGACGAACACTGAGTACCGACTGTAAGTGTAGAGAATTTTGCTTTTAGTTGAGAGATAGCCATCGCACACTAATTAGCGATATGGCCAAAAATACTTTGATAAGATAACCGTTATTGATCCTTAAATATGAACCTGAAAGGAGAATCGGTGGAACGTAGGGACAAGTCTTGTTGCTACCTGGTGAGCATGATCGATGACAAAGGAAGGAGATGTGAAAGACCAGGATACAGAAGGCACGACAAGCAAATTTAAGCCTTAACAACGTATGGTCAACTCAGTGTAAATGGTCAACTCAATGTAAATGGTCAACTCAGTGTAAATGGTCAACTCAATGTAAATGGTCAACTCAGTGTAAATGGTCAACTCAATGTAAATGGTCAACTCAATGTAAATGGTCAACTCAGTGTAAATGGTCAACTCAGTGTGGTAAATGGTCAACTCAGTGTAAATGGTCAACTCAGTGTAAATGGTCAACTCAGTGTAAATGGCTAAGAAACGCGGAGAAGCAAAAAACAACCCTACATAAAAATACAGTCTGACGTCTGAGGAGAATTGTCAAAATATTCTGGCATGAAATCATCTCAAACATTAATCTATGGGAAATAATTGGACAACTAACAGCTAAAAAAGAATTAAAACGAAAGAAATGGAGGTAGATAGGACACACGATCAGAAAGGACCCCAATACAATAACAAAACAGAGAATTACATAGAACCCACAGGGTCAAAGATCGACGGGTTTGCCAAGGGCTACAGGCAAAAGAGAACTGGAGAGAGATCAAGAAGATGGGGCAAACATGGAAATCTCTGGAGAGGCTGGCCCAGGAGAGAAGTGATGGGAGATTGTTTGTTGATGGCCTATGCTTCCCAGCGAGCTGAAAAGGCGGAAGAAACATGAAATAACTTTTGTTTGTTGGCATGATAAGCTCACAATAAATAATCCCAACAGGAAAACTATTCAATACAGTACAGTATAATTCATAATTATTATCTTTCATTCACTCATATGTCTTTCACTGTCGTAGTGTTAAATACGCCATAATACACATATTAATGCGTGTACGTACATAATAATTAATAACATACTAAAGTGGGATGTTAAAGTTTGGCACAGATGGAACCATAATGCCGACAGATGGAATCACAATGCCGACAGATGGAATCATAATAATAATGCCGACAGATGAGATGGAATCATAATGCCGACAGATGGAATCATAATGCCGACAGATGGAATCATAATGCCGACAGATGGAATCATAATGCCGACAGATGGAACCATAATGCCGACATATGGAACCACAATGCTGACAGATGGAACCATAATGCCATATGGTGAAAAGAAGAAATGAATTCAAATAAACCATGACGAATTTTGTTTACTTATGTAACCGCTTCCATTCCCAAGAATACTAGTGACCTAACTCCTCTCGATTTGGGAGTTGACGACATGAGACTCATCCTTAAAAAAAAACATTTTAAATATTTTTGAATTACATGCTTTTTCAATACAGCATCAAAGAACGCAGTTGATTTGTCCTAACATTTTAGAAGCATTTTAAAACCATATTGAGGATCTGATAGCTTGCTTAATAGACCTACCACGTAGGTGATCCGAGTTCAATCCCCATTTCATTTCAGATTAAGATTTATATTTCTTGTTGTCCTCCCAACAGTGAAATGGATTTAAAGTGAAGGAAGTTCCACACTCAGAGTTGCATGTAGGCAATTAGTAATAAACTCCTGTAATTGTCTATGACCGCCTTTTTCCTGAGTTTAAAACAGAATTGAAGCCTTCTTTCTTCTTTTTCTTTCTTCTTCTTTTCTTCTTCTTCTTCTTTTCTTCTTCTTCTTCTTCTTCTTCTTCTTCTTCTTCTTCTTCTTTTTCTTCTTCTTCTTCTTCTTCTTTTCTTCTTTTCTTGTTCTTGTTCTTGTTCTTGTTCTTGTTCTTCTTGTTCTTCTTGTTTTTGTTCTTGTTCTTGTTCTTCTTTTTCTTCTTGTTCTTGTTCTTGTTCTTGTTCTTATTCTTGTTCTTGTTCTTGTTGTTCTTGTTGTTCTTGTTGTTCTTGTTGTTCTTGTTGTTCTTGTTCTTGTTCTTCTTGTTCTTCTTGTTCTTCTTCTTCTTCTTCTTCTTCTTCTTCTTCTTCTTCTTCTTCTTCTTCTTCTTCTTCTTCTTCTTCTTCTTCTTCTTCTTCTTCTTCTTCTTCTTCTTCTTCTCTTCTTCTTCTTCTTCTTCTTCTTCTTCTTCTTCTTCTTCTTCTTCTTCAAACATAACAGAAAATACTAATCTTGATATTACAAAATCTTCTCTTCTTTTTCCATGTAAATTGAGAGAGAGAGAGAGAGAGAGAGAGAGAGAGAGAGAGAGAGAGAGAGAGAGAGAGAGAGAGAGAGAGAGAGAGAGAGAGAGAAGAGAGAGAGAGAGAGAGAGAGAGAGAGAGAGAGAGAGAGAGAGAGAGAGAGAGAGAGAGAGAGAGAGAGAGAGATTTTATTTTTAATGAAAGAAAACAAAATATAGCCTGTCTCATTGTTACATCCCCATTACGTATAGAAGTGATCAAAACAACGGATTGAATAAACACGTCACAGGGTAACATGATCGAAATCGATTGGAGAACTGTAGGAAATGTAAATAAAACGTCTAGATCTCAGACCAACAACAAAGACAGCTCTAAATGATGCAATAAAAATTGTGTTCTCAGCTCAAAAGGTGTCGATGTCTCTCAACGTTGTAGCTTTTATCATAACTCTAAAATCCATACTGGCTATGACCAGGTCATGGTGTCTTTTTTTCACACCGCTGTTGATGCATGTTACAACGGTGGATGTTGAAGTAGCCAGC
Organism: Doris montereyensis; assembly: GCA_037039925.1. Classification (NCBI taxonomy): domain Eukaryota; kingdom Metazoa; phylum Mollusca; class Gastropoda; order Nudibranchia; family Dorididae; genus Doris; species Doris montereyensis. Next base: position 171,607 of record JAXRKP010000687.1, on the reverse strand, counting down.
AGTAGTAGTAGTAGCAGTAGTGGCAGCAGCAGTAGCAGCAGCAGCATTAGTAGCAGTAGCAGTAGTAGCAGCAGTAGTTGTTGTAGTAGACTAGCAGTTTTCTGTTGCCGCTTAATAGTCAGCAGTAGCAGCAGTAGTAGCTTCCGAACCATTTTTTCTCAGCAGCAGCAGCAGCAGCATTACATAGCAGTCCATAGCAGCGAAGCAGCAGTTCTGCAGCAGCAGCAGCAGACAGCAGCATTGAGTCAGTAGCAGCAGCAGCAGCAGCAGCAGCAGCAGCTGTTGCAGCAGCAGCAGCAGCAGCAACAGCAGCGCAGGCAGCAGCAGCAGCAGCAATGCAGCAGCAGCAATGCAGCAGCAAGCAGCAGCAGCAGCAGCAGCAGCAGCAGCAGCAGCAGCAGCAGCAGCAGCAGCAGCAGCAGCAGCAGCAGCAGCAAAGCAGACAAAGCAGAGTAGACGCCGCAATGGCGCAGACCTGCAGTGCAGCAGCAGCCATCTTAGCAGCAGCAGCAGCAGCAGCAGCAGCAGCAGCAGCAGCAGCAGCAGCAGCAGCAGCAGCAGCAGCAGCAGCAGCAGCAGCAGCAGCAGCAGCAGCAGCAGCAGCAGCAGCAGCAGCATCCTAGCAGCAGCAGCAGCAGCAGCAGCATCAGCAGCAGCAATTAGCAGCAGCAGCAGCAGCAGCAGCAGCAGTAGTATTAGCAGCAGCACCAGCAGCAGTTAGTAGCAGCAGCAGCAGCAGCAGCAGCAGCAGCAGCAGCAGCAGCAGCAGCATCAGTAGCAGCAGCAGCAGCAGCAGCAGTCAGCAGTATCTTAGCCTATCATTGCAGCAGCATCCAGCAGCAGCAGCAGCAGCAGCAGCAGCAGCAGCAGCAGCAGCAGCAGCAGCAGCAGCAGACTATAGCAGACGCAGCAGTATCATAGCAGCAGCATTAATCCAGCAGCAGCAGCAGCAGCAGCAGCAGCAGCAGCAGCAGCAGCAGCAGCAGCAATGAGCAGCAGCAGCAGCAGCAGCAGCAGTAGTAGCAGCAGCAGCAGCAGCAGCAGCAGCAGCAGCAGCAGCAGCAGCAGCAGCAGCAGCAGCAGCAGCAGCAGCAGCAGCAGCAGTAGTAGTAGTAGTAGTAGAAGTAGTTGCAGATAATATCTCTTCCTCCTACCCCCTCCCTCTCTCTCTCTCTCTCTCTCTCTCTCTCTCTCTCTCTCTCTCTCTCTCTCTCTCTCTCTCTCTTATTCATGAACAGGTTCAAGAAAATCAATGACGGTCTGGGTTTGTGTTTTTTCCCCCTGATTAGTAACTAGGGGAGTTAATTCCGACAGTGACAACTCTGCTCTTCAATCAGGGCTAGAAGCATGCCATGCACCCAATCACATTTCTACACGATGGAAAATATGATCGTGTCGTGTAAGATGAGAATAGAACTGACTTGGCTTTTTAACTAGAATTTTACTCAATTGAAAAAGGGAAACAATGATAACAAATAACAATAAATCATTACATTGCATAGCCCTCTATGCATGAAGTCATGTTCTAAGGTGCATGACATGTTGAGATGTTGTTTCCAATTCAATTTAATGATAGTCTAAAGAGTTCATATAATATTTTGAGATTAGACTTAAAGGAGCCAAATTCATATTGTTGAGTTCCTGGTGGCGGTAGACGATGGGGGTGGTTCAGATATTAGGAGCCGTGTTGGAAAAGGCTATGTCAGAGCGATTGTTGTTCTCGATACTGGTCGTCGATTGGTTCGTGTTATCGAGTGGGTGATCTCAGCTGTCTTGATGGTGTGTTCACATTTCGAAGGTTTTTTTAATTTTTAATTTATCCACATTCACAACTATGTCATCTTGGGGGTTTTCATCAGATTTTTAATTTTGCCCGGATTGCCCTGTAAGCAGTCAGGGATTTTTAACGTGCACAGAGTGTTATGATATGCACACGGGACCTCCTTTTCATCGTCTGTCTCCGATGAGACTCGATGTCGATCTACCTACCTGGACCAGGTATACTTATCCTCGTGGTGCTTGGGCAGCACATAAGGCCGACGCAGTGGATCGCCATTGAACACGATCATATGCCAATTTTGTCATCTGCCCCCATGTACATCCCTGGGTCTTCTTCTCTTTTTTATGCCTCTCTCCAGGATTGTAGCGGGCGACCTCTCTTCCTTGTTCCCGAGGGGTCCATCGGAGGGCTATTTTAGGGATGGCATCAGCATTCATCCTAAGATGTGACCAGTCCACTTCCATCTTCTTTCTTCACAATCTGGGATATTGACTCCAGTGATGTTCTTTCTTGTAGGTCGTTGTTTGATATCATGTTTGGCCAAAATATTTTGAGAATCGTTCTGAGACATTTGTTTTGAAATGTGTTCAGCTTTCTGCAGATGTTATTTGTTGTTTTCCAAGATTCAACACCATAAAGAAGGACAGCTAGAATATTAGATTTATAGAATCTGAGTTTTGTTTTAATTAAGATTTTATTTTATTTTATTTTTTCATATTCTTTTTCATTTTTTTTATTTTTGAATTTAAATTGTTTTTTGGTTTTTTTCTTTACACCCAAAAAAAAATCGAGAAAATTTGTCATATCCGCGGGGTTTGAACCCAGGCGCTTTGGATTGAGAGCCGACACGTCATTGCCTCTGAACTACAGAGTCGCCCGATATTTCCGATAGAACGGAGAAAATCGTGGGATTGACTGTGCGGGCAATTGTAGATTGAATTTCACAGGGTCGATTAGGGAAGTTTAAAAAAAACAATTTATGCTGCTACAATTATTTAAGAAAGACATACACAAATTGCCCGCTTTAGGTGTCATCATAGCTTTGGGTGTCGTCATAGCTTTAGGTGTCGTCAAAGCTTTAGTGTCATCAAAGCTTTATCAAAGGTGTCATCATTAGTGTCATCAAAGCTTTAGGTGTCATCATAGCTTTGGGTGTCATCAAAGCTTTAGGTGTCATCAAAGCTTTAGGTGTCATCAAAGCTTTAGGTGTCATCATAGCTTTAGGTGTCATCAAAGCTTTAGGTGTCATCAAAGCTTTAGGTGTCATCAAAGCTTTAGTTGTCATCAAAGCTCTAGGTGTCATATAAGCTCTGGGTATCATCAAATCTTTAGGTGTCATCAAAGCTGTAGGTGTCATCAAATCTTTAGGTGTCATCAAATCTTTAGGTGTCATCAAATCTTTAGGTGTCACTAAATCTTTAGGTGTCACCAAAGCTTTAGGTGTCATCAAAGTTTTATGTGTCATCATAGCTTTAGGTGTCATCAAAGCTTTAGGTGTCATCAAATCTTTAGGTGTCATCATAACTTTAGGTGTCATCATAACTTTAGGTGTCATAAAAGCTCTACGTGTCATCATAGCTTTAAGTGTCATCATAGCTTTAGGTGTCATAAAAGCTCTACGTCATCATAGCTTTAAAGTGTCATCAGGCTTTATCAAAGTTTAGTCATCAAAGCTTTAGGTCTCATCAAAGCTTTAGGTGTCATCAAAGCTTTAGGTCATCAGGTCAAAGCTTTAGGTCTCATCAAAGCTTTAGGTGTCATCAAAGCTTTAGCACTAGGCTAGACCCGTTTTTCCACGTTTGTAGATCTAGAATTATAATTAAGAATCTAATGAAGTGCCAGATCTATCTGTCTTATATAGTGATCTAGTTTTGTTAGATCTCGATCTACATTATTATAACATTTAAAACATCCCATAGTTTATGGTGTGAAACACAATCGAATGTCTTTGTATAATCAATTAAAGTCATATATAGGGTCTTGATTGTATTCTCTGCATTTCTGAATGATCATTTTTATATAGAAAATCTGATCTCTTGTGCCCGAGTTTTTTCTGAAACCAGCCTGAAATTTATTGACTTCCTCTTCCATTTTATTTTCTAGCTACTCGTTTCTGAATTGTTTTTAAAAGTATTTACTGGCATGGGTAGAGATAGTGTTCTGTGGTTTGATCATTCTTTGAGATTTCCTCTCTTTGGCAGAGGAATTAAAACAGCTCTTTTCCCTTCTACAGGCCACTTTTTGTTAGCCATATTATTATTATTATTATTATTATTATTATTATTATTATTATTATTATTATTATTATTATTATTATTATTATTATTATTATTATTATTATTATTATTATTATTATTTTTATTATTATTATTATTATTATTATTATTCTTTTACACTTTTTGTTAGCCATATTATTATTATTATTATTATTATTATTATTATTATTATTCTTTAACACTTTTTGCTAGCCATATTATTATTATTATTATTATTATTATTATTATTGTTATTATTATTATTTATTATTATTATTCTTAAACAACACTTGCTAGCCATATTATTATTATTATTATTATTGTTATTATTGTTATTATTGTTATTATTATTATTATTATTATTATTATTATTATTATTATTATTATTATTGTTATTATTATTTAACACTTTTTGTTAGCCATATTATTATCATTATTATTATTATTAGTATTATTAGTAGTAGTAGTAGTAGTAGTAGTAGTAGTAGTAGTAGTAGTAGTAGTAGTTGTAGTAGCAGCAGTTGCAGCAGCAGCAGCAGTAGTAGTAGTAGTAGTAGTAGTAGTAGTAGTAGTAGTAGTAGTAGAAGTAGTAGTAGTAGTAGTAGTACTGTTATTATTCTTTAACACTTTTTGTTAGTCATATTATTATTATTATTATTATTATTATTATTATTATTCTTTAACACTTTTTGTTAGCCATATTATTATTATTATTATTATTATTATTATTATTATTATTATTATTATCATTATTCTTTAACACGTTTTACAGTATGTTTCGATTCCTTCTTCGCCATTTATTTATTCGAGATTACTAGATCTAGAACAATTCGATTTGTTGTTTTTTTGTATCATTCACTATTTTGGTTTTGTTTTGCTCTGGTTCGTCATCATAAACACGCAGGGCTCGTTTTTTCTTCTTAATATCTGTAAAGGTGTTTTAAAGATATTTGCCAAAAATATAATACTTATTATTATGTTCTAAGATAAATGTATTACTCTATCTGAAGGTGCATAATATAACAATTAAACAAAAAGTTGATTTAGATTACCCCAGGTAACACAGGGGGTAACAGTTTCACTTCAGTGTGATTTGTGATAAAAGTGTTTACCAGTGGTGTTGTAAGGAGTGGCGAGTGACCACCAAGTATTAAGTATCCTACCCAACCTGCCTCTTCCCACTCAGTTAATACATCACTTCGACATGATGTAACACTGATAGATAGTCTCAATCGGCCTTCCTTGGTGTTACATGGCACATGTCAGACTGATACAATCTGCATCGATAAAACTTTGGCTTTCAATATTAGAAGTCTTCATGCCCCACTGTACTTTGTAAGAAAGTTTCTTGTCGAGTCATTAGAGAATACGACATGTGACATGTATTCTCATCACTCACTATTGTGTTTCACTACATACACATACAATATGAAAATGTATTTTATAATCTTCGTATCACCTGCACAAGAGCAGGCTCACCGACTGTACATCATTTATTTTATTCACAACACTACGTGCACGTTAAATATCCATTGGCTACACAATGTACTGGGCTGTCCAGGCAGTTTTCTTTTCAAATCCCAGGCAACACCTCAAGGCCACCTTAGTTGTAGACGTGACGTGACGTCACTAGTCATATAAATAATCTCAGTATTCTCCAAGTGTGAAGTGTATTTTTTTTTTATCTTTTCATTGTATACGTCTACTTAACAGTCATAATATACGAATATCCATACATTTTACATCGTCCTCAGCAATAGCATCACCAACATCATAATAACCACCATCGTCATTATCGCCCGGAAGAAGGACGCTCCATCATCTCCCAAAAGAATTGATAGTTTTTTTCTCTTGTCTGTGTTTTTGTAACAGTAACAGATTATTTCTTATACAGGACAGGGCTGTTAGCCGTATGCCCCACCTCTGACCTGGAAGATCTTCTGTACCATTTCGTCGCCTCTCACGACACGCTAGCGTCACCTTGAACATATTATATACTAGCACCCTTGCTGCTGAGAGACCTCGTTACTCACCCACATGTATTAGTAGTGTTAGTGTTAGATCTAAATATGGAGTACATGTATTAGTAGTGTTAGTGTTAGATCTAAATATGGAGTACACGTTTTAGTAGTGTTAGTGTTAGATCTAAATATGGAGTACGTTTTAGTAGTGTTAGTGTTAGATCTAACTATGGAGTACATGTATTAGTAGTGTTAGATCTAAATATGGAGTACATGTATTAGTAGTGTTAGTGTTAGATCTAAATATGGAGTACATGTATTAGTAGTGTTAGTGTTAGATCTAAATATGGAGTACATGTATTAGTAGTGTTAGTGTTAGATCTAAATATGGAGTACACGTATTAGTAGTGTTAGTGTTAGATCTAAATATGGAGTACATGTATTAGTAGTGGTAGTGTTAGATCTAAATATGGAGTACATGTATTAGTAGTGTTAGTGTTAGATCTAAATATGAAGTACACGTATTTGTAGTGTTAGTGTTAGATCTAAATATGGAGTACATGTATTAGTAGTGTTAGTGTTAGATCTAAATATGGAGTACATGTATCATCATGCCCCGAAAGAAGGAGAAAGAAGAAAAAAAGAGGTCACAGACTAACAGAGACAAAAACGACAATTAGAGAAAAGGAACAGACGGGTAGGTGAGTTCAAGCCTTTCATATAGGAATCATGAGATGCAGACTGAGGCCTACATTTAGATTGAGAACCTACTCCATCAAAGGTGGGCTTATCAGCTGCTAATACATGTAGTAACAATAATAAATAATAATTAATAATAATAATAATAATAATAATAATAATAATAATAATAATAATAATAATAATAATAATAATAATAATAATAATAAGATGAAGAAGAGGAAAAATAAAAAAATAAAAAATAATAATAATAATAATAATAAATATAATAATAATAATAAGAAGAAGAAGACAAAGATTAAGAAGAAGAAACAAAATGTAATAATAATAAATACCAGACATAATGTAGTAATAATAATAGAAATAATACAAAATAATAATAATAATAATAATAATACAAGTAAATAATAAAATATAATATAATAATTAAATGATAATGCTTTTGGTCATGATAAAAAATTGTACTTCATTCAGGACGAAGGCATCTGTAGATTGAAGTGCTTTGTGTTGTTACGTCCGAGTTTTTTTGGGGAAGAGGGTTGAGTCTTTTTTTTTATTAGTTTTGTTATCTTTTTGCTTGGAGGAAGAAAATTGAAAAAAAAAGGTTGTAAACATTGTTAAACCATCGTCAGAATAAAGACTATTCAAGTCATGTGACACGGGTTTGATGTTTAAAAATCATGAAGGATTGTGTCTAACGCATGTCAATTTGTAGGGGGTTTTTTTTCTTGGTTTATTGCTCATTTCATGTTCATTAAAAGATATGGAAAGCGAAATATCATGCATATTACCAAGAAAGTGTAAATCGATGGAACAGAACAACTTTTTTACACATCCACGACTTACAAAGAAAAGAAACAAAAGCAAAAACAAAAATCATTAGCCTATAGGAATTACATAATGAGATAATATGTTTCATAGATGAGTTTCTCAATTCAGAGTACACTATCTCTATCTTACTCATAAAACTACAATTCCAGTTCCTCCATTACAGTAGTCGCTGGATAAAAGCACACTTCATAAAAGCACACTTCATAAAAGCACACTGTGCATAAGCCACACACCTAAACGCGCTGACCAAAATTTTACCATATACTAAAAGTGTTCCCATAAAGACATGTAACGACAAGGTGTGCATAAAGACACACTTTTTCCTGCAGCCAAAGGGCGCGCCTTTATCCAACGACTACTGTACTATAACTGGTTTTATGTACAAGTGACATTGAAATCATAACTGGTTTCAGTTTCAGTCACATAATTCAATTGTGTAAAAGTGACTAGACATAATTTATCAATTCTTTATCAACATAAATAAATACTCATCTATGGCACTGTAAACATGTTCAAAATCAGTGCATTGAAGATACAGATGAGACAATAAACTTGTTCTCAACGTTTGCAGACAGCCAGAAAAACATTTTGATGGATTAGATCACCGAGAAGAAACTGGTTTGTATAATAGAGATAGAACTATTTCTTTAACTGTCTGTTCAAAAAGCAATGAGAATTTCAAGCCATGTGTGGATCAATGTTTTATTGCATACTCCTATGGTATTGAGGTGTCAGTGGCCAAATGGTTAGACTTTCAGGCTTAGGATCATGAAGTCTTGGGTTTCGAATCTAACAAAGCTAAGTCCGACATTATATATTCCTTAGCAAAGAAAATTGACACGTATTTGTCTCACTCAACCCAGGTACAGATGGGTATAAGCACTAGCTTGGGAATAAAACCTGTGCCAGATTAGCATCCTGTCCAGGAGTTGGATTATTATCCCCTGTTTCACTTCACACTATAGAAACTTGGATGAGCTCTGGCTCTATGGGGGCAAAATGGCCTTGGAAGGAATTTCCTTTTTTACTTTATCTACGGTACTTCTCAAATCTTTCATAAACTATACAGTACATCATTTTCAAGTACACGTATACAATTGAAGTAAGAATAATATGCAGACAAACATAAATATTTGCTCGTGTTTCAGTGATCTGAAAGCAAATATAAAAAAAATCTCAAAGAGATCTCGTTTTGCAAAAAGCACAAGCAGCAGAATACGTGATCAGCATTTCCCATTGTTTCTTGTTTGTTTAATTGAAATAAAACCAAATCCACCGTATGTGATGATCTTGGGGTGAAATAAAACCAAATCCACCATATGTGATGATCTTGGGAAATAAAACCAAATCCACCATATGTGAAATAAAACCAAATCCACCATATGTGATGATCTTGGGGGTGAAGTAAAAGGGAAACAGCAAGATGAGAGATAAGTGACAGAGTGAAAGGAAAAGGGTAGGACCTACCAGCAACACCCGCCAACCGCCCACCTCCATGTCCCACACTTTTACTCATGAAATTACAAATGATGTGTCCCCCCCCCTCCATGTCCCACACTTTTACTCATGAAATTACAAATGATGTGTCCCCCCCCCCCTCCATGTCCCACACTTTTACTCATGAAAATACAAATGATGTGTCCCCCCCCCCCCCCATGTCCCACACTTTACTCATGAAAATACAAATGATGTGCCCCCCCCTCCATGTCCCACACTTTTACTCATGAAAATACAAATTTCACCCCCCCCCCCTCTTTCACTTTCTCTCTCTCTCACAGCCTGCTTCCTTTGATAACCCCTCCCTTATCTCTCTCTCTCTCCTGTCTCTCTGTCCTCTCCTCATTATCTCTCTCCTCCCCCTACTCTCTCTCAGCCTACTCTCTTTAACAATCCCTCTCTCTCTCTCTCTCTCTCTCTCTCTACTCTCTCTCTCTCTCTCCCTCTCTCTCTCTCTCTCTCTCTCTCAAGCAGTCTACTCTTGTTGACAATCTCTTGCCACCCCACCCCCCCCCCAACTCCCCTGCCATTCTACTGTTCTGTTTGATAATCTCTTGCCATAGGTCCAGCCAGCAGTGTTTAATCAATCTAAATCATGGGTAGGCTTGAACAGCATTAGCAATATGTGACAAAAGCAATACATGGAATTGAAAAACAATGGAAAATCAATTGAAAATCAACTAATTGAAAAACAACAATTAAAAAACAATTGAAAATCAACAATTGAAAAACAACAATTGAAAAACAACAATTGAAAAACAACAATTGAAAAACAATTGAAAAACAATAATTGAAAATCAACAATTGAAAAACAACTGAAAATCAACAAAAACAATTGAAAATCAACAATTGAAAATTAATAATTGAAAAACAAGAACATCATGAGGAGGAAATGGCTCAACAAAAGTGCAGATAAAAAACCAAAACATCCACTTTTGTTTGTTTTTATTGAAATTTACCCCATCCACAACTGTGGTAATCTCAGGGAAAAATTAAGAGGAAACAGCAAGACAAAAGCGAAGTGAAAGAGTAAAAGGAAAGAAGTAGGATGTACCAGCAGCGCCCGCCAACCACCTGTCCAAAAACATCTGCTGGGCAATACAGTCCTGTACGTGAGGGAAAGGAAAATAGTTTGTACCTGTACAACTTAAATGAGGAAATTACACAACAAGGAAGTGAGCTCTCTTCATTGGTCCAATTGAATACAAAGAAAAAAAAGCCTGTAGAGCGACAAAGAAAGAGAGTTTAGTAAGGAAACATATCTAGGGATGAGCAAGATGTATTAATAATATATGAGGGGTGACAGGCAAAACCTGCTAGAATGTGCACCATTTTTACATATTGTGAGTTTTTTCACCAACTCGACTTTGAATGAAAAGTCTTCTGATGATGAAATCATATTTTTGTTCAAAACTGACTATATCCTATTATAATTCGGCTCTAAACATCAAATTGATTGGGTTTTTATTTAGAACTAAGGGAAGACAAACTTGACTTTCTCAAGTTATCTATTTTGGATATAGCGGTTTTTGCATCTCACCCCCTCATATATAAATATATATTAATTATAATATCTCGTTTTCCTAAGATGTGTTTCAGTGGAATAAACCCCAGTCACCATTTGTAAACTTCTCAGGGTGAGTTAAGAGGAAACAACAAGATTGAAGACATGTAAAAGAATGAAAGGAGAGAAATAGTACCTACCAACAGAAGGTTTTCCTATTGTTGGTTTATTTGTTAGCTTGTTTAGTTTTATCTCTATCCAAGACGATCAAAGGTATTGCAGGTTTTGTGCACAGGTATTGTGACGTGCGTGTACACATATACCCGCACAACCTCTTAAACTGTTGAAAAATTCAAATGTTGCTAGTTTGGCTTTTAGATGTGTCTTTATCTCCTTCATAATAACTAACTTACTCAATTTATTGTGCATTACTGAAAGCACGCAAGACTTTGAATTCAAATTTAAAAACTTTGAATTCAAAATGACGATTGATCAAATTTTCATGTTTCAAAAGTAAAAGTAATGTATGTTACATGATTTTTAAAGAGTTTTCAAAGTCTCTGCTTATTCTAATTCCTGTTGGCAGTCTGTTTGACAGTCCTACTGTCCTAGGCTACACGGCAAAATGAATGCAGGTGACCATCACTGTGTACACAAATCACTCAACATCTTTTTTATCTTCTCGTTATCTAAATACGATACAACCAAGCACAAAAGAAATTAAGACCGATCCTACCTATCATCACCTTGGTTGCTAGACTTGAGATCATGACGTCCCGGGTTCGAATCCTAGCAAAGCTTGGTTTGCCACTGAGCTCCTAGGGAAAGACACTTCACATGCATTACCCACTCAACCCAGGTGAAAATGGGTGCAAGCACCATCTTGGGAGGAGTAAAAACCTGTGGCAGATTACCTGTCCAGAAGGCGATCATTATCACCTGTTCCGCTTCATGCCATAGGAACTGGGATAAGCCCAGGCTCTATGGGCCATAATGGCCTACAGGGAACTTTACTGACTTATTTTCCCTACCTAGCAAAAAGTTATGCAGCAAGGAGTTTGGCTGACTCTTACCTGGATTGGCTACCCATACCTACAGCTTGTCGGGTAAACATGGCACCTTAACATGGTCCTTGCTTTCTTCTAAATAGAAATCTCATATCCAGCTACGGTACTGTGTATTCTATTATGGGTAACACACTTGTGGACACACTTGCAAACACACTTGCTTCCCCTTCTCCTCGCCACCCCCCCCCCAGCCCCTAATATAAACCTGAATTTCATTTATTTGTTTACTTTGTTATTTTTTTGTTAATAATTAATTTCACTGTATAATATCCCGGCTGTCTCTTGCTTACATTCTGTTTTAACACGACCATCATCATGTTATGGCATTTCAAATGTTAATGAAAGGAAACAAATTAGATAAATGTGTCTACACTGCAATAGACTATTCACAAATTCATGAAAAAAATTTATTCCAAAAGAGATAAGCCGTAACGGTTAAGAACGGAACAGAAAACATACGCTGGGATACAGTGAATGAATACCAATGTATTATATTATATTCCCATACTGTGTGTATAATGAATCAGCATAAAGGACAAACACTTGCATATTATATAAAAGCAACTATAAAATATTAAACTTGACAAGACCTAGATCAGATGTTGATCTTCATATGACTAGGATCTGCAGTGATGGCTAGGTCAGACATTGACCTTCATTTGACTAGGGTCTGCAGTGATGGCTAGGTCAGACGTTGACCTTCATGTGACTAGGTCTGCAGTGATGGCTAGGTCAGACATTGACCTTCATGTGACTAGGGTCTGCAGTGATGGCTAGGTCAGACATTGACCTTCATATGACATGGGCCTGCAGTGATGGCAAGGTCAGACATTGACCTTCATATGACATGGGCCTGCAGTGATGGCTAGGTCAGACATTGACCATCATATGACTAGGATCTGCAGTGATGGCTAAGTCAGACATTGACCTTCATATGACTAGGGCCACATCGGATGTTGACCATCATGTGACATGGGCCTGCAGTGATGGCAAGGTCAGACATTGACCTTCATATGACTAGGGTCTGCAGTGATGGCCACATCGGATGTTGACCTTCATGACATGGGTCTGCAGTGATGGCTAGGTCAGACATTGACCTTCATATGACTAGGGTCTGCAGTGATGGCCACATCGGATGTTGACCTTCATGACATGGGCCTGCAGTGATGGCAAGGTCAGACATTGACCTTCATATGACTAGGGTCCGCAGTGATGGCCACATCGGATGTTGACCATCATGTGACATGGGCCTGCAGGTGATGGCAAGGTCAGACATTGACCTTCATATGACTAGGTCTGCAGTGATGGCCATATCAGATGTTGACCTTCATGACATGGGCCTGCAGTGATGGTCTGGTCAGATATTGACCTTCATATGACTAGGGTCTGCAGTGATGGGCAGGTCAGATGTTGACCTTCATATGACTAGGGTCTGCAGTGATGGCCACATCGGACAGTGACCTTCATATAACTAGAGCCTACAGTGACGGCAACATTGGACAGTGACTTTCATATAACTAAGGCCTACAGTGATAGCCTCATTGGACAGTGACCTTCATATAACTAGAGCCTACAGTGATGGCCACATCCGACAGTGACCTTCATATAACTAGGGCCTACAGTGATGGCCACATCCGACAGTGACCTTCATATAACTAGGGCCTACAGTGATAGCCTCATTGGACAGTGACTTTCATTTAACTAAGGCCTATAGTGATGGCCACATCGGACAGTGACCTTCATATAACTAGGCCTACAGTGAAGGCCACATCGGACAGTGACCTTCACATAACTAGGGCCTACAGTGATGGCCACATCGGACAGTGACCTTCACATAACTAGGGCCTACAGTGATGGCCACATCGGACAGTGACCTTCACATAACTAGGGCCTACAGTGATGGCCACATCCGACAGTGACCTTCATATAACTAGGGCCTACAGTGATGGCCACATCCGACAGTGACCTTCATATAACTAGGGCCTACAGTGATGGCCACGTGACAAAAGTCAACAGTTTGCAGTTTCTGTTGAGCTTACTTTAAATACATGTGTATAATAAATAGTTTGGCCTTTTGACACAAATGTAGTTATGTTGACATTCCATAAGAACACTAAGAGTATTGCTTGAAGAAGAACATCAGGTATAAACATACGAACACCTTATCACTTGGTAGAACTCTTTCTCCATGATTTCATTGAATTTACACAATAACAACGCAAAAATCACTTACGAGAATGCTAAGGGGCTGAAACAAACGAAAAATACAAACTCGCTTACAGAGATGACAAACGTGCCCACAAAGATGACAAACATGCCCACAGAGATGACAAACATTCCCACAGATGACAAACATGCCCACAGAGATGGCAAACATGCCCACAGAGATGGCAAACATGCCCACAGTGATGACAAACATGCCCACAGAGATGGCAAACATGCCCACAGAGATGACAAATGTGCCCACAGTGATGACAAATGTGCCCACAGAGATGACAAACATGATTGGATGTGAATAGGCATATATGTGTAGACTGTGAATGTATGTATGTTGACTGTGAATGTGTGTGTAGACTGTGAATGTATGTGTATAGATTGTGAATGTACGTGTATAGGCTATGTATGTTTTTAGACTGTGTATGTGTTTAAAGTGTATGTGTGAAGACTGTGAATGAATGTGTGTAGACTGTGAACGTACGTGTAAAGGCTATGTATGTGTTTAGACCGAATATGTGTTTAGACTGTATGTATATGTTTAAAGTGTACGTGAGTAGACTATGTATGTGTGTGGACTGAGTCGTGTGTTTAGGCTGTGCTTGTGTGTACACTGTATAGGTCTGGACAGTATTTGCAAGCAGACTAAGCATGATGTGAGCGGGGCTGCGTATGCGTATAGAGACCACGTATGTGCCTAGAGGACAAACGGAGGGGTGCAGAGGGCATATCATATGTGATTAAATTGTGTAGTTGATAGGTTTATAAATCAAGTAGGTGTTTCCTTTCTGCAGTATTACATGAATGCGATATCCTCTATAATCATAACAGGCCTAAAATAGAAGCAAAGCCAAAATAATTTGAAAATGGCGGGGATGGGGGGGGTAAACCCCTCCCCCAAATCAAGCCATAAAACTCTGGTCAGTGCATATTGGTTGCTGCACCATGTGGTAATGGTTCTATCTAGTTTACTGTATATCAGGCATTGATACGTATGTATGTTGGTTGCTGTACCATGTGGTAATGGTTCTATCTAGTTTACTGTACATCAGGCATTGATACGTATGTATGTTGGTTGCTGTACCATGTGGTAATGGTTCTATCTAGTTTACTGTACATCAGGCATTGATACGTATGCATGTTGGTTGCTGTACCATGTGGTAATGGTTCTATCTAGTTTACAGTACATCAGGCATTGATACGTATGCATGTTGATTGCTGTACCATGTGGTAATGGTTCTATCTAGTTTATTGTACATCAGACATTGATACGTATGCATGTTGGTTGCTGTACCATGTGGTAATGGTTCTATCTAGTTTATTGTACATCAGACATTGATACGTATGCATGTTGGTTGTTGTACCATGTGGTAATGGTTCTATCTAGTTTACAGTACATCAGACATTGATACGTATGCATG
Organism: Doris montereyensis; assembly: GCA_037039925.1. Taxonomy (NCBI): domain Eukaryota; kingdom Metazoa; phylum Mollusca; class Gastropoda; order Nudibranchia; family Dorididae; genus Doris; species Doris montereyensis. The sequence goes on along the minus strand of JAXRKP010000687.1, from coordinate 156,378 downwards.
TTGGTTGCTGTACCGTGTGGTAATGGTTCTATCTAGTTTACAGTACATCAGACATTGATACGTATGCATGTTGGTTGCTGTACCGCGGTGGTAATATACGTATGCATGTTGGTGGTCTGTGGTAGGTTTACAGTACATCAGGCATTGAATGGTTCTACCTGTGGTAATGGTTCTACCTGTTACTGTATCAGGCATTGATAGGTATGCATATTGGTTGCTGTACCATGTGGTAATGGTTTTATCTAGTTTACTGTACATCAGGCATTGATACGTGTGCATGTTGGTTGCTGTACCATGTGGTAATGGTTCTATCTAGTTTACTGTACATCAGGCGTTGATACGTATGCATGTTGGTTGCTGTACCATGTGGTAAATGGTTCTATCTAGTTTACTTTACATCAGGCATTAATACGTATGCATATTGGTTGCTGTACCATGTGGTAATGGTTTTATCTAGTTTATTGTACATCAGGCATTGATACGTATGCATGTTGGTTGCTGTACCATGTGGTAGTGGTTGTGTTGTCATCTCGCTTACAATTACAATGTTATATCAGATGGTGAAACCCATGGGTTCAGACCAATAAAAGAACACATTAGATATGAGAACACATAAATTATAAGAACACATATAACATGATAGTCCATTGGCGTTGGTAGCCAAGCGTTTAGACAGCCGGACTGGGGATCATGAGGTCCAGTTGAACCCAGCAAAGCTGGTTCCGACGTTATGTTCCTTGAGAAAGACACACAACACGCATTTTCCCCACTCTACTCAGGTGTAAATGGGCACAAGCACTAGCTTTGGAGTAAAAACCTGCATCAGACTAGTGTCATGTCCAGGAGGTGATTATTGTCACCTGTTCCGCTTCACACTATTGGATTCGAGATAAGCTCCGCTCCATGTGCCAAAATGGCCGTGGAAGGGACTTGACTTTCTTTTACTATACAACCATACAACTTTGTTGTAGTCACAAGGCCCATTTACGATTGGCTGAGTACAAACTTTGTTGTACACAAGGCCCATTTACAATTGGCTTACTATACAACTTTAGTTGTAGTCACAAGGCCCATTTACAATTGGCTGAGTACTATACAACTTTGTTGTAGTCACAAGACCCATTTACGATTGGCTGAGTACTATACAACTTGTGTTGGCCCAGTTAGTATACAACTTTGTTAAGTCACAAGGCCCATTTACAATTGGCTGAGTACTATACAACTTTGTTGTAGTCACAAGACCCATTTACGATTGGCTGAGTACTATACAACTTTGTTGTAGTCACAAGGCACATTTACGATTGGTTGAGTACTATACAACTTTGTTGTAGTCACAAGGCCCATTTACGATTGGTAGTCTGAGTACATATGATTGGCAACTATACAACTTTGTTGTAGTCACAAGACACATTTAATTGGCTGAGTACTATACAACTTTGTTGTAGTCACAAGGCCCAGTTACAATTGGCTGAGTACTATACAACTTTGTTGTAGTCACAAGGCCCATTTACGATTGGCTGAGTACTATACAACTTTGTTGTAGTCACAAAGCCCATTTACGATTGGCTGAGTACTATACAACTTTGTTGTAGTCACAAGGCCCATTTACGATTGGCTGAGTACTATACAACTTTTGTTGTAGTCACAAGGCCCATTTAATTGATCTAGATCCAAGTACAGGACTTATAGTAAGTTTAGTACCAATACTCAGAGTTGGGGTAAATTGGAGAATCAGGAGTTAAGTCCTGATTTTGATTCAACTATGGCATAATGCGGTAATTTGCTGTTGCTTTCTTTCCACTACTGACTTTACCTATAGCAGGACATTTGGATTGCTGAACTTTAACCCAAGAAACATTGGCTGAGTACACAGTTTCGGGTCTTACAACATAATATACGTACTGATATATTTGTATATAGTCTAGCACATTGAAAACTGAACTATAGAAGCAAGTTGTAAAAAAGGCAGGATCCAGAGAAAAAATGACAAGTAATTTGAAAATTGCTGAGAACTATACAAATGGTGAAATGATGTTACTGCAAGCGGATAATATCAGATCTGCAGCCTATGTCTTCAATAGATGAGAATGAGATGGATTGGAGGTGGAGACCAAGGAGAAGAAGGAAGGAGGAGGGGTTGTAACAAGTTTACGAAAAGAATGAGGAGATGGTGTGGGAGAGAGAGAAGAAGAATGGGGTAAAGTAAAGGAAAGACAAAGAAGAAGGAAAAGAAGGAGAAGAAGAAGAAGAAGAGTTGGGGGTAAGAAGAAGAAGAAGAAGAAGAAGAAGTGTTGAAAGAAGAAGAAGAAGAAGAAGAAGAAGAAGAAGAAGAAGAAGAAGAAGAAGAAGAAGAAGAAGAAGAAGAATAATCAGAATTGACGTTTGCAGCCAAGTTAAAATGAGTTTAGATTAACATTGATCTGAGAAGTCTTCAATAGATATTCATAAGCAACACGTAAAAGATGTGATTGATCTAAACAAATGGTTGCAGTCCCCATTTACAAAGTCTAATAACACTATCTGTGTGATCCGTTTCTCTTCCTGTGCTCTTTGTATTGGTCCACGGCTTTGTGGACCTGAAGAAATTTCATGACTGTAGTTATGACCTTGAGGGAGCAATGCTGAAAAAAAAAGAAAAAAAAAGGATAAGTAATTTCTGAGAATGACTGACAAACAAACAAACTGTAGATTACTTGTTACTCTTACTAAATGATCTTTACTCCTTGTTTCATAATTTCTGGAGGGATTATGTAATTGGTGAAAATACTTTCTCCACGTTTCCATGATTTGACTGTCTTCTTTCATTATTTCTCCTTTGGCATTCTTAATTTTTCATGTTGGGCAAGCTTTGGTCTTTCTCATGCTCTTCATTGCCCCCAGGACAGCTTTTTGATTTCCTTTATAGTTTTCTTGAAGTCTTTGTCCAAACTCTTCCCATTGTTCCTGCTTTGCTTTCTCCACTTCCTCTTTTGGCTTATAGTTCTTTTATTCACGTAATCTATCCTATCCTCTGGTCTTTTTCTTAGCAAGTATTTCTTCCATGCATCCTTCTTTTCTTTGATCTTAGTTTTGACATTCTCATTCCACTATGCCGTTCTTTTCCAATTTCCTTTAATTTGTCTCCTACCACAGACTGAGGAGTGTTTCTTTACACATCTGCCACTTTTCTTCTATTGTGCTATCATTCAATTCCATCTGCCTTTCACTGATAAATCTTTTTATCCTAGATTGGTATATCTGTTTTACTATTGCTTTATTTAGTTCCTCTATTGTGAGTTTAGTAGCTTTCTTCTCTTTTCCTTTTCTGTTTGTTTTCTTCAGACAGTAACCTCATTTTGGCAATCACTAGGTGATGATCACTAAATATTTCTGCTCCTCTGTTTACTCTTGCATCCAATGTACTGTAAAAAGGGAGCTGCCAACTATTATGTAGTCTATCATTGACTTTTCACTCCTGTCTTCATTCACTCTTGTATATTTGTGGATATCTTTATGAGGAAGAAAGGTGTTTGCTACTTTCAGGTTATTCTTTAGGCAAAAATCTATTAGTCTCTCTCCATTTGGAGAAGTTGTTGTCTCTCCTTCTTTATCTATTACTCCTCATGACATTTCTATATTGTTGCCTACTCTAGCGTTTAAATCTCCTAAAACCATTAGTTCCTGTTCGGGTTTAAGATTCTCTGCACCTACTTGTAAATCGTTTTCGAAGATATCTTTTTCTTCTTTAGTTGCGTCTTCATTTGGTCCATAAGCTATTAATAATTTAATTTCTCTTCCTTTTCGTTTAATATTTACCTCTAATAGCCGTGGGGCTTATAAATTTCAACGTTCTAATAGCTTTTCATGCCTTTTATGCACTAGGAGGCCTACCCCTGCTCTAGCTCTATCTTTGACATCTACTCCTGACAAGATTAAAATATGATTTGGTCCTACATTTTCTGTTCCTTGTCCTTTTCTTTGTTTCTGTAATGGCCAAAATGCCTACTTTGAATTTTTCCATTTCTTCAACTAATTCTAACTCTTTTCCATTTATTACCCTAACATTCCATGTTCTAAAATCAGTCCGTGTTCGTTTCCATTCAAGTTGTCTTTTAGGCAGCAAAATGTTGCCTAGCTGATTATCTCACCGCCACCCTATCCACCCAACCAGAAAAAAAAAAGATGAAAACTAACATCCCCCCCCCCCCCCCCCCCCCAAAACAGAAAAAGAATCTACACGTAAATAACCATATCAATATCGGCTCGTACGCTCATATCTCATCTAAGCCCACACTTGTATCTCATATATAGGCTGAGTTGCAACCACAAACAGACCACCCACAGTAGTATATGCTACCATAAGAGTCAACCCTCCATAAACCTCCATATATCCCTCTCTCTCTCTCTCCCTCTCTCTCTCTCTCTCTTCTCTCTCTCTCTCTCTCTCTCTCTCTCTCTCTCTCACACACACACACTGTTACAAAGAAATCATAAACAAAGAAATGATATTCAAATACACATGCTCATTATAGTAATTATACTATTATCATAATTTGTAAGTGGTAGCAATGACGGGAATCTTCCAAACTGGTCACAGGCCCTCCTCACCTGTAAAAGCAAGCCACAACGTACATGATCTTCGGCATCAAAATGACTGGCCTATTCTGCAAGATTCCATCCACCACCACGACTGCCAGATCATTCTCCTTATTGTCGGAAACAACTGAGGAAACCTTATCCAAACAATCGTTTTGAATTCAAGCACAAGTCGACAAAGTTCAAAACAACGCCTAGTGGGATACATGACACCAAAAAAAATGTGAGATCTAAAAGTATTAATTGATGTATCAACACACATTATATGCCTGACAAACTGTTCCATCGTAAAACTCAGGTAACGGAGACAATCGACTTTAAGTTTAAATTAATGAAATATTAACAGAGGATAGAATAAAATCAGTGATGCTATACTTTGGAATCTACTGTGCATTTTGTAAAACCGTTCAAACATCTTATAGATCTCATAAAGTTGTATTGAAATAGCCAAAAGTTTTCAAAAATTCGATTTTTTAAATAGTTAAAACAGTTTGTCCTGCAAGCGACAATATGTGCAACAAATAATAGAATGATTAATAATAATACACAGTGAGCACGCTTCAATTCACAGTAGAGGTACTGAGAGCAACAACATTAGTAGTGGTGATCCATTCATTGGAGCTGTAGTAAAGTCAGTAGTGGTGGCCATGGAAGAATCAGCACTAGCAGCAGTGGTAGAAGTGGTACATATAGTAACACTGAAATAAAACAATTGCTGCTTATAAGAACACTGCTTTGACGTGAAAAAAACATGAATATCTGTTATACGAACACTTTTTTTCAAAAGGCAAAATTGTTTCCCATTTAATTTCACCAAAATGTGAGAACGGAAGAACACATCCCCGTATTTGTACGGACACTTGATGGATGTGCATGACCAGGAAACAGTTTGGTCACACACAGTCAAATGTTAACAAGAATTGTGCTTGTGGCAACACACTGATTATTGGCTCACACTTGGTCCTACTGTTAGAAACTGAGATAAATGCTCCTTCCCTTCTTCTTCATGATAGCTTATTCAATTCTTGACTTACACTCCTTAGCTTAGTCCATTGCACGTTTTCTTTTCACCAGGTGATAAGAGGGCTGAGAGAGGTCACGGGTTCAATCCAAATGGTGACCAAGATTTATTTTGTTTTTTCCTTGTATTTGTCTTGTCTTTGTTCCCATGGGGCTTTAATATTATTCAATGTCATTTCCTTCACTTTCGACATGTCCCTTTCTGCACTGTTTGTCTGTATGTGCAATGAAACCATAACATTGTGTCTAGATGACTTGATGATGTGGAAACTTATTTCAGGTAGAGCGGCTGAGTTTCGAACGCTTCAGATGTATAAATGCCATACCTGACAGTGACCAGTCGAGTTGTCCACTTGCAAACATCTGAGATGTCTACTTATAGCATTGACAGCTATCTCACACAGGTTAAAGAGATGGATGCTTATTTTACAGAGATGGATGTTTTTAGCATTGACAGCTCATCTCTCAGTGCCTCTGGATTAAAGAGAAAAAAAACCTAGCTTATTTTACAGAGATGGATGCCACAGTGTTTTAGCATTGACAGCTCATCTCTCAGTGCCTCTGGATTAAAGAGAAAAAACCTAGTTTATTTTACAGAGATGGATGCCACGGTGTTTTAGCATTGATAGCTCATCTCTCAGAGCCTCTGGATTAAAGAGAAAAAAACCTAGCTTATTTTACAGAGATCAGCTGCCAATTTTAGCTTTAGCTCAAAAAAGAAAAACAAACCAGCTTATTTCTGATTCTAGACCATCTTTAAAAAAACAGAGTCAGACTAAAACTAATTTTTATATCACACAACAGCTGGTAATATTCCAGAAAGCATTGATAATTTAACTTGAAGAAACATAGTTTGAGGTAAATAACAAATAGTCTGCTGATCACAGGCCATTTGGCCAAGTGCGTCAATGGTTTTGCAAACTAAGAATGGTGTCTCCAGACTTTCACCCCATCTCTCTGAGTCTGTATCACTCAAGATTTCTTTATAAAAACACGGTTAACCCTCATATAGTGCTTTTCAAGGTAAATACAGCCTCAAAAATCAAAAATAACATTCTTTAGGTAATAGTTGGCAGCTTTGCTATTATCAGCTTTTTTGAGGATTCACGCAAGTTACCAAACTTCTCAGATACAATTTTAACTTCTGATAGGTAAGTGAAAAAAATAATTAAAAAATCAATCAGACACGATAAACCAGGAAAAATTTGAATGTTTTTATTGATACCAAATTGTTCTTGAAATGTTCTATGTATTTGCCCATCGTTTTCAACATTGAAGCTCGCATAAACCTCGCTGAATTGTGTCCACTGAAATGACATGCATTTCTCTCTAGGTATTCTGATTTAAATCACTCAAGAGTCTTGACTTCTGGGGTGGTATATACTCCATTTTTAAGGTTTTCCCACAGGTCTGAGAATGGCATATACTCCATGTTTAAGGTTTCCCCCACAGGTCTGAGAATGGCATATACTCCATGTTTAAGGTTTCCCCACAGGTCTGAGAATGGCATATACTCCATGTTTAAGGTTTCCCCACAGGTCCTCCATGTTTAAGATTCCCCCACAGGTTTGAGAATGGCATATACTCCATGTTTATGTTTAAGATTTCCCACAGGTCTGAGAATTGTATTTACTCCCCCCACAGGTCTGAGAATTGTATTTACTCCATGTTCAAGGTTTCCCCACAGGTCTTAGAATGGGTCATGACCAAAAGGAGGACAAATTCAAGCCTAGAAATTTGGTTTATATATCGCAACGCAGAATTTTTCTTAAATGTGTACCCTCCCTCAGAATAAAAGCATTTTTGATGGGTTTGCCAGCATTATAAATAAAAAGAAATAAAACGAATATGTATACGACATTATACTATACATAAGATAACTTTATTATATTGATCTCAGATAAGAAAATGACTTGGTCACATGATACAATGTTATAAATTTTTATCTAAACATTGGGACTAAATGAGGGGAATAGCAAATGGAAAAATTCACTCAATCGTAGACAGTTGTACTGTCACGTAACAAATAAAATTCAAATTTAGACGTTCTATCTAATAAAGCACAGAAAAGTACATGTATCAGAATGTAGGTGGACATATGAGAAAGATTGTCATCGTCTGTGCTCAGTTTGCAACAGTCTTATTGCATAGGGAATAAATGAATTTTGGTATCTTTCTTTCATTATTCTTTTGGGTAAAAATCTATTGCTTCTTTCTGATAATCTAAATTACTGGTGTAATGGATGTGTCTGATCTTCTGTAATAGACTTAGCTTTTTTAACTATCGACTTTTCAAGAAGTCCAACGAAGGATGGTAATTTGTGCTTCGCCATGTTTGATGACTTTTTAATACAACTATCAATCTTTTCAATTTGATTTTGGGTGAGATTCGCTCCATAGCAAGTAATTCCAAACATAAAGAAATAAGTGAAAGGAGAAACCACGGGACATTCCCAGCCCTGCCCCATAAATGTCAACAAACAAAGAATCTGGTCCCAGGCACAGCCCCACCCCATGAGGTATATTATCATAACCCCGTCATCCCCCCCCCTTCTCTGTTGAAAAAGTGATTGTCTGGTGTGCCATTGGATGTAAATCTGTAATTGGGTCGTTCTTCTTCGAAACACTAGGAAAAATTGTAACTGTGAACTCACAAAGATATCTCAAGCTACTGAAAACAAGATACCCCCCCCCCCCCCATCATAGCAAAATATGAAAAAGATGACCAATACGAAAAAGATGACCAATATGAAAAAGATGATCAATATGAAAAAGATGACATTTATGCAGGACAAAGGTACCGCTCATACAGCGAATGCAAGCATGGAATTCCTACAGGCTCAGTTTAGGGAATCATCTCCCGTCTCGAAAGATCACAATTTCCTGACCATCACAGTCCAAATTTTAGCCCACATGATTTCTTTTTCCCTTAAACAGCAAGTCATTACAAACCAAATACCTGAGACTCTCTCACTGAGTTAAATCAGAATGTCTGGAGAAGTCCACTCAGTGGACATAGTTCAATGATTTTGTGCGAACTTAACTTTTGACCCTCTTTGTTTGCGTTTGTTGTTGAGAACTAGGGCAGATGGATGTAACGTGTCATCAACTATTAGCTATCAATAAAAAATCCAATTCTTCCTCTTCAAAGTGTTGCTTGACTTAACCGTTTTTGACCAATAAGGTTCAGCAATTATATAAGCTATTGAAATTGTACACTGTGTTTTCAGTCACCCTGTATAAACATACCAAATATATATATATATACAGTTTACAATCAAAATGAAATGAAGAACAGCTCAGATTTTCACCGACTTCTCAAAGAACAATATTCTCAATACTATAATCTCCACAAAAAAACAAAAAAAAAGTTTTAAAATAACATGAAAGAACCAACAGACGAAAAATGTCAAGCATACTCACCGTAGAATCCAGAGCTGGCAAATTTGGACATGCAATAATCAACTGCCCCATTCAAGGCCGACCACCCAAGCATAGAATTCATGGATACAATATGGCCATTGCCTTGCTCCAACATCCCTGGTAGGAATGATCTGATGGTCTGAGAAAGATAAACCAATTTAAAATGTCAACATCAACACTCATTACAAACCGCTTGGCCTAGAGTACTAAATACGTATCAATTTCTAAACACATTGACTATGTTTTTATAATATTTACAAACATTTACGGGAGCTTTTGATTTTTTACAGTGCTTTATGTTGTGCCTGGACAGTCGTCAGTAATATTAGTCAGCTATGAACCCTGAGATCACCGCCATGGTGGACAGGGTTACTTCAAAGAAACAAACCAACAAACCGCTTGGTAAATAATTTAATAGTAAAATACGCTCCATGTTTCTCTTGCAGCAATTCATGGTTTGATGAGTGACACATGCTCTACCCTGATCCAGGTAAGTGGATCGACACCTTGTCCCACCAGAGACGGACGATAAAAGGGTGTGTAGATCACCACATTCTGTGCATGTTACAGATCCCGTAGCTGTTTACAGAGCAGTCCGGGCAAAATTAAAAACCATACCAAAACCCGCAAGATCACCTTAGTTGTGGATATGAGTGAAATCAAAATCAAATCATCACATATATGCTAAACCCTTATTCATTTGATCGCTAACATAAAATGAGTGTTTTATCAATTTTTTTGTTTCTTTATTTGGGTTTCTTTGTGAAATCAATGTTATGGTAGTGTGAGACAAAAGGAACTTTCTGTAAGTAGAATTGTAGCATTGAAGATTTTAATACATAAAATAAAAGATTTCATTTCAAAATTTCAATCCCAAAGTAAACCTCTTTTTTAAGATTTTTTATCGCCCATAAAGCCAGAGCTGCTAGAGCGTATCCTGGTTTTTAATAACGTGAAGCAGAATGGATGATGATAATCATCTCCTGGACAGGATGCTAGAATTACCAGGATTCAAACTCATGATCTCAAGTCCGGCAATATAGCCACTAGGCCACTGACGCCATACCACTAACATCTGGTAATTGAGACAGTCACAGATTTCTGAAGGAATTTAAAAGTAAAATTATTCTATGGCTATAATAAATCACATATAGTTTTGATACTTTCCAGCATACGTATAGAATTATCTCGGTTAATATAGTGGACCTCACGGACATACATTCATCATAAATCTGAACTGAAGTGACATACATATGTCTACATCTGTCATACATTCAAGCATCAAAATGGTTTTGAAGAAGACAAGCATTCATAGTTAATTTATTACTTGAGACAAAAGCTAGAACAATCGATAAAATTGAGAAGAAAGTAAACTGAAGACATCTCTGTAGAAAGAATAAAATTTATATGTACCCCTTCCCTCCCAAAACCATAAAAACTACACGTCTACAACGCTACTCGCACACAAGAGGGGGACTCGGTAATCCAGAGGCAAGGTGCCGGCCTCTCAACCAAGACGTAGTGGGCTCGAATTTGAGCCCCGCCAACAGTTGAAAAATTATCTCGTGTTTTTCAAGTAAAATATACCCCCTGGTGCAGGTAGGTGGATCGACACCTAGTTCCATCGGAGACGGACGATAAAAGGAGGTCCTGTGTGCAGATCATAACACTCTGTACACGTTAAAGATCCCTTGGCTGTTTACAGGGCAATACGGGCAAAATTAAAAATCCTTCCAAAAACCCAGAGATCACCTTACTTGTGGATGTGGGTAAATCAAATCAATCAAAATGAAACAAACAAACTCGGACACAACAGGATATTTTTCCTGGTCCTATCAATCCCATTGCAAGCTAGTGCCAATGTCATAGACTTTCTAATTGAAATATTGTTTGAATTTACACATCAGTGCTCATACACATGGCATTCAGAAATCCACGGATTTTTAGAGGGTTTTCTAGAGATTTTAAACATTTCTAGAAGGCTGACTGCCATCTTCTTCCACATTGAAAATTAACCTAATAATAATCAGTGATTGGCAATCAATGCTTAGCGTTACCTCTCTTGCGGGATAGAATTAATTTGCAATAACTTTTTTTTGCACTCAAAGAGTTAATAGCTGATATGTTAGTCATGAGTTGAAATTTTATGAATTTCTAGGAGAAATTAATGGTAAAAAGAAGGAGATTCTAAAATATTATCTTAGTCGACAACTTTTTTTCGAGGAGATATTACAAGTTTCTAGAGTGCTACAAACTTGAATTATCTCCACGCAAACTTACCCAAAAGTGTGACAAAGTGTTTGTCTTAAGGGTGTCTGTAATATCCTCTGGTGAGGCCTCTAAATGGAATTTGGTTGAACAACTCCTGCATTGTTGATCAAAATAGTCACTGGGCCAAATTTAGCTTCCACTTCTTTTGCCTAAAAGGAATTGGAAAAACAAATTACAACCTGAATGATCATAAAACAAAGTATTACTTCAAAAGACATTTAAAAAATTGACATCATCTGATTAAAGAACAGACCAAACATCATGCTACATGATTACATTCTTAATGTCCCCTTCGCCACTCCTTTTCCCAGCAATTTAATTTGCATTAATTTGTAAATTCCATAACTTGAATTGTAAGAAAGCACATATATAAAAACCTTCTCTTCATAATTTTACGTTAAAAAACAATGAACAAGGCAAGCAATAAGATTTTGATTTTTAAATGTGAGAGACAGAGCCTCACTGCAGACATAATATTGCATTGTGCTAAATTAAAAGTTACTTCATTTAGCTAGTCAAAAGTAAAGTTCCTTCAAGACCATTGCAGACCATAGAGCCGAGTTTATCCCCGATTTATGTAGTGCAAAGCGGAACAGGTGATTATACTAAACACCTCCTAGACAGGACACCAGTCTGACGCAGATTTTTACTTCCCAGCTAGTGCTTGTACCCATTTGCACCTGGATCGAGGGGGAAAATGCATATTAAGTGTCTTTCCCAAAGAACACAACATTAGACCTCCTTTTTGCTAGATTTAAATCCAGTACCTCATGATCACAGGCCCAGCAGCCTAATCACTCGGCAAACGAAGCCATTTCTTTATTTAGCTAGGATTAAAATAATTTTAGAAAAATTAAACCAATTGTTATACAGCCCCAGCTGGAAACATGAAGGAAAGAAAAGTATGTCTTACCATTGAATAAATTTCTTCTTTTGAAATGACATCACAAATCATGTAAGCACAGTTGACATCCAGTTTCTGTATTTCCTTGGATGTTTCAACAAGTGATGACTCCGTTCTACCCCATAAGATTATCTATAACAAAAGTGAAATTAAGACCTGTTTCATAACGATACAATAATGCAGAAGATAGCACAACAATGCACATCGAAATAGTACCAATCTTATTTTATGCATATGAGATCGTGGCCTGATAATGAGAAATCACTTTTTGCATGCATGTAACAGTTATTTTTCCTCTTTAATTATCATGCCTACAAGGATGCATTAAAGAATTTCAGTCTTGCTAAGACGCCATTTTTTTCTTTTCTCAGAAGACCAAATGGTCTGCTTAACTCAATGCAATAGAACAAAAATTTGAATTCAGATTGGCAATGCCATGTTTGTATCTATCTGGAAACATGAACATTGTGTTGTACGCCCTGGAATCTAAACAAGAACACTGGCTCAGCGTGACAACATAGCAAAGATTCTAGGCTTACACTATCATTACATAGTCTAGAAAGAGAGAAATGTCGCATAGTTGATCTGAATTTAAATTTTCGTTTTACTGCATATTGGCTTCGAGATAAGTGAAAATCCACCGCTTAGTCGGACTGATTTTTTCTTAAGCCACCTCTTAGGCATAATAATTAAAGCCCCAAAAAGTAGCTTCTAAGATGGCAGCGACCTCTCTATTATATTTTATATTCCTTATAGTGTTAACAAGGAATGTGTGCCTGTGATAAAATGCTTCATAGCACATTTAAATTCGAATAAAATGTCTTTAATTTTGTCTACATATCTGAACTGTACGAAATAAATTAAATAAATCATTTTTGAAATTCTACTTTTGCTGTGGCCCTCTTGTACTGTTTAAGGCTGGAATCATACCAACTTAAATAATCTTAAAGTTCATGAAAAAATCTTGAATGACAGATAGGTTACTTATAAAACTTTGTTGGTATTTTATGATCTTTCAAACATTTGATGAAATTATATTTTTCGTTTCCTCAATGATATCACAATTTTTCTCATTTCTGTTGGATACATGAAATCTATCTCAATTTTCCAGGTGCTGCAAAAAAAATGAATGGGCTTAAAATTCTCTATCTGTACTATACTATATATATTACATCACACCCACTATCCTTACATGGACCAAAAGTAGTGCCGGCAGCCGTTTTTCCGGTAAACTGCAGCGTTACAGAATTTTGTTTACTAGCAAAAACTGAATGGTATACCTGATAACGGAACCTCTACCCTCATGATACCCTTGTTTGACCTCTCTAACTTTATTGAAAACAAGCTGAAACCCCGCCAATGAGGAGGTTGTAATTACAATATGACGATGTAGGCATAAAAAATCTGACATTCCACTCAATGAGCTAGTTATTATTCTAATCCGAACCCAATCTCGGCTGAGAATAATAACTCAATGAGCAAGTTGTTATTCTAATCCGAACCAACACTCGGCTGAAAAAGATTTAGTAGAACCAGAATGGCTCTAGATCTAGATTTTAGACCCAGATGTAGAGCTAGATATAATAGGGCAGATTTCATAGTTGGGCACACCTTTAATGTGCACTAACTAAGAAATCTAGAGATTGACCTGCCGAAAAAAAAAAAAAAGAGAAAAGAGTTAAGCTAGATTAGATCTAGATCTAGATTAAAACTTGAGCCTTATCTGTTCAGCAGTGGACTTGGGACAATGGGCATGGATGGATCAAAGGCGGCTGGACTTTCGCAGGCTTTGTGGGTTGCCAAAAAATATGGGGTTCGGAGGCAATCGCAAATGGATTGTGTAAAATATTGATTACAGAAAGAAAATGTTTTTCAAATTAAAAATATGCCTTAAACATACACAGGTAATACAAAAAAATGGTGTTAAAATTTGAGCATTATCTGTTCAGTGATTTGAGAGGTCCGCAAATATATAGATTTATATTTATAAGATACTGACACACTCATTTCAATCAATATAAAACAAATCTAGATATCTAGATCTAGGCCTTGTTCATTTATTTGTTCTATTACTATTAGGCCTACTATATTATCACTCAGTGCAGTGAAAACAATCCAAATAAAGAAATCCTATGATACAGATAGGATTTGTGCATAGTTTATTTCAACGTTATGTCCTATTATTTAGTATCCTTACGTGTTTTGGTTTATATTTGGTGATTTCGATGGCAATCGCTCGACCAATTCCTCTTCCACCGCCAGTAATCAGGATGACATCATCGTGGACAGTCTTAGGTTTGGCAGGGAATAGCATATTAAAGGTATCATGACAGGAAAGAACAATGATACGCCAAAATAAACGAATCAATGATATGATCCTTTGAAACATTCTTGAATCATTAACAAATGATGAACTTCGTGTTCCCTGGATCCTTGCTGAATGTTTATGGAACAGAACATCTCCTTCTTTCCAACGGTGTGGCAAAAAAGGAAAGTAGAAATACTGTAGAAGGCTGGTGGGCAGATCAAAACATGCCCTTTGACCTATGAAATCGGATACTGTGGTAGTTTATCATGATCGATACATGCATAAACCAAATAATGCTCTTGGAATATGACCTAGAAAACAAATCAACGACAATGCAGTTCAAGTAAAAACGTTAACACATAAATTGTCATTGTTTGATTTTGTTTACTTTGTGATATTAATTGTCTATGGTTTGTAACTAGGGCCACATTATTGCAGCTTGAATACTCAGTACCAAATTAACTTATGGGATCGTAACTTGTGACCTTTGACATTGCACAGGAAATAGTTTCTTGTCAAAGAAAAACAAAACAAGTGTTGGGTGGTATCTCGATTAACCACAGAAGTGGATGATACACCCATAACCCACCATAGACAAACCTATTACAATTGTTAAGGTATGTCATGTGTTAGTGGACGCTGTTGCATTGTAGCTTGAACGATATTTACTTTCATTTACAACATACAAGATCCATTGACATCCGCTCTTTTAGTTTTGATTAAGAATGATCTCCGAGAGGTGACGCTACGTTTCAGTTTCACTGTTGACATTACACCACCCTTCGGGTAATCTTACGATTAGTCTTTTGTTTCTGGGTGGACAAAGGATGAAGAACCAAGAAGGCCCATGCTGACTTATATATCTAGAGTCTTGTAGCTCCATTAAGGACTACAATAGCTTGTTATCGCCTGACTACAACTCTGTTGCTTTGACGTTTGACAGGGAGCTTGGTTTGTTGTTGATAAGAGAGCAACAGTGTGAGTGAGTAGTGAGTTAAAGCTCACTTGTCAGAAACATCACTTTTAAAAAATCCTTGATTATAATGACATTTCCAATATGAATATCTTGCCCAATGCATGCATGCATGCATGTTCTTCTGTCCTCAGCAAGGCTTATACATTAATCAGTTGTGGTAGTGACTGGCTATTATTTCAAATCAATGGGTATTTACTCAAGGCAGGTTTCACAAAAATGGGACCCAATGATAACTTGGAACTCTTGAATTAATCTTTCTCAAAGTCTAATTGATGAATCTTCTTAACATTTGGTCCATGTATAGCTTTGACATCACAGATATAAAAAACATACTATTCAGAAATTTGCTTTCAATTTGTGTGGTTTATGAATATTTTTGGGTGCAAACGTCGGCAAGTGAGACTGACGGCTTTTTCCTCTTTTTAATTTATGAAAGTAGTCTGTAAGTTTTGCATTCCTCTTTTTTGAAAGTGCGGAGGTGGAAGGAATTTCTTTGTTCAAGATAGATCTAAAAGTTGATCCAGTTGAGATCTGTACAGGCCTAGGGCTACTAGAACTTAATAGAAAGAATGTATGATGTAATAAATTACTTCAGTCAAAGGGCAACACTATTTGTCAATATTAATGACATGACGGACGGACAATACCACTATTCATTATTAATGCTGGAAGTGAAAGGAGCTCAGTACTCATTTGGTTCGCCATAAATGAGGAATGGACCCTGGCACTATTCATCATTAATGATCAATGATGGTCACAGCATGATCCCAGTTAAATTAGGTAACTTCGTATTTTTGTAATGACGGACTTATAAATTTAAACATCTAGTGATTATATCTTGTTATTATTATTTGACATTTTGATTATTTTCCCCCTGGATTTGGCAAATTACAGATGAATTTGGTGGATGGCAACAATTCACGATTCAATGTTAAATTTAGATCTAGATGTGGTGTGCGCGATTTGATCCACAGATCTCTCTCTCTCTCTCCCGCTCTTACTCAGTCGTGTATGTCACTCTCAGTCTTGCATACATAGTTTATAAAATATGTGTCTTTCTCCGAGAACTCCTGATAAGAGTCAACAGTTGAGCCTACGGCAGAGTGGATAGACATTTATACAGGTGAAGCGGTCAGCTCGGCAATTAATGAATGACGCTGCGAACAATGAAAATGACGCGCTTTACTGCGAGAAGGTGCTCGAATACCAACACACTACTCGATTCACTATCCGTAATTGGCAATACATTCGATACTAATGACTAATGGGTACTCGCCATAAAATACTATACATGGTGCCTTGGCCTCATGACGGAATCATGTATTTGTGCTGTGTAATGGAGTAATGATGCACATGACTTTAGAATATAGTTTATTATAATAATATATTTTACACGAAGACACATCTTGAACTGCCATGAAGGCATGCACTCATGCATTGCGATTTGAGTGATTACTTGAATCAAAGGGGCCAAACAGGATGCTGTTCTTTAAAATTTCTCAAGAAAGCTTTTAATAAAGTAGATCATAATGGTAAAACTAAAAAGTTGTTTTTTTTTGTTGGGGTGGGGGGTTTCAATGAGGAGCAAATCATGACCCTTGAATCAAACACATGAAAGGTAATTAATTCTTTCAGGTGTCCCACAAGGAACTGGTCTTACAGTCTTAGGTCCTTTATTCTTCATAATGATATTGACCAAAACCTCAAAGAAGACAGGACAGAAAAGAATGAAGGTGAAAAATAGAAATGATGAAGATGACAAAGGCGAGGAAAAGATGTAACACAAAAAGAAGAAGAAGAAACAA
Source organism: Doris montereyensis (assembly GCA_037039925.1). Taxonomy (NCBI): domain Eukaryota; kingdom Metazoa; phylum Mollusca; class Gastropoda; order Nudibranchia; family Dorididae; genus Doris; species Doris montereyensis. Next base: position 139,096 of record JAXRKP010000687.1, on the reverse strand, counting down.
CAAACTAGATACCTTGTAGTGTCCATGTTAATGAAAAAACTGTGGACTATTTTGATGAAAGATGAGATTCACGTTCTAGATTTGTAGTTATAATAAATCAATTTTAGATTTAACTTTGTGTTTCACAAAGTTTCTTTCAAGTGAAAATAAGAAGTGGACAGGTTTTCACTGATGACATGAATTTGACAGTGCAAAGAGAATTATAAGCATTGAATGATAAATCTAATAGAAAATTTCACAATGAGTCAATGATTACTTTATAAACACATTCAGTCACTCATTTTTAGGGGACCAACAGGTCGTGGGTTTAAGCCCAGGCAGGTTGTAACGTTTTCTCTGGGTTTTTTTAGTAAAAATTACCCCCCTGTGGAGGTAGGGGAATGGACATCTAGTCCAAAGGGAGACAGACAGTAAATTGAGGTCTCGTGTGCAGATCACAATGCTCTGTGTATGTATTATTAAAGATCACATGGCTGTTTACAGGGCAGTCTAGGCAAAATTTTAAATCCTACCAAAACCCCAGAGATGACCTTAGTTATGGATGTGAGTAAAATCAAATCACATCAAAATCTTGTAATTCAATGTGAATGTATGTATTTTATCATTTTTATTTTTTACATCTCCGTTCATTCAGCGTAACCATGGGAAATCAGTTGACGGGGAAGGCGCCCCTTGTCATTTATCCTGTTGAGCATTACTTGACTGACATTCCACACTATGAATTTGATTCCAGGTAGGAAGTTCACATCGGGGAGTGGATGGTTGGTGGACACTGCTGGCTGTTTTTTTTTTACTTCTTTCTTTTTCTCTCTTTTCGTCTTACACGTTTCCTCTAAACTACCCCTGAAATCATTGCATTGGTGGACGGGGAAAATTTCAATGAAATGTTACGGGGAGGCTATGTATAATTTATATGTTGCTTTTTGTGTTACAGTTTGTATAATATAATAAAAGTAAAGTTGTCATATAATAGCTTTTTAATCTTATTAATGTTGGGATCGCATTATATAGACTATATTATATATGAATGATTGTTGGGAAGTTGGAATGAACTACTGATCCTGCTTCTTTCTTTCATTATTCTGTCATCTTGATTTTCTTCTTTCCTTTTCATTATTTCACTTATCTTTCATCTTGATTTTTCTTTTCTTCTGATCAGTTCCCATTCTACCTTCTTTAAAGTGGCTAGGGCCCGATGTATGGGTTAGATTTCCAACGTCCTCTACCTCTCAAGGAACTATTTTTGGCTCTTCATTCATCCTGAGATTACTGTGTTGCATATGATGGATGGGGAAAATTTCAATGAAATGAACAAATTCCATTCTGATTGTCTTTTCTAATGTTAAAATATTTATATATATCCTTATAATTTGCTTTTAGGTTTCAGCTTGGGAAGCACACGATTCTTTAAAGTGGCTAGGGCCCAGATACAGAGAGGGTTTGGTTGTTGTTTTTCAGTCAAGGGGCACTGTGTTCTAGGTCAACGCTACAAGATCCAACGTTGCCTCTACCTCTCAGTTCTCAATAAGGAACATTTGGATCGCATGGATGGTTTGGCTCTTTTCGATCTCTCGAATTTTAAATTAATCACCTTTATTTCTCTTTTATACACAAGAAAGTAAAGCGCAGGCCCAGCAAATAAAAGGGCGTGTTGCCACCCTTTCCCGGGGACCGCGCAGGCATCCTCACCCCCCCTATTCTAGGGCGCGCCCCTAAATTTACGGCGTCATTAGGATACATGATTTATGACATAGTTTGACGCTTGCTTAGACAGCCAATGAGATTAGTATTTATTTTCCTCTCTCTCTCTCATTTGAAATTTTTTTCGTAATATTGTATTGTTATGCGGACGATAGTGGACACCTAGGCTTCTAAACCTCAGTTTAATTATCTTGTCTTTAAATAATAAATCCATTTTTCTTTTCACATAGATTTATGACAACCGAATCTAACCTGAACGGTTGACCTTTGAGTCTTTTCTGAGTCCGATAAATAACAGCCAATGAGATTACAAAATATTAAAGCCAACCAGCTTTTAAAAAGTCATGTTTCCCAATAGGCTTAACGATAACCTCGTTATCTTTCGTCAAAGTCCGATGAGGTTTGCCATTCAACACACTTTGTGTTAGAGGTCTAAGAAGATGTGAAGTGATTACAAGATCGGCTATCGTATTTTTCAACTGTTTTTTTCAGCTCTTAATGCTGATCAGATGAGTCCTCAGTTTAGCTTTCTTTGTTGCAAAAGATAAAAAATATTTTGTCAATATTTTTGAATTCTCTTATTCTTTCCAACCTTATAGGGACTTAAATGCATGTTTTATATTCACAAAACACACAAATTGGTCTTATATCATCTGTAAAAATGTGAACTCATTATTCAAACTGTCTAAATCCTAGTTTCATTATTCAAACTGTCCCATAGCACACACTCGATTTTTCATTCAAATGTCTGGGGCAACCCCTCACTGTAAGAAGGTCACTTCTGTAACACCGCCTGTGCTAGCTCTTTCTTGGGTTAACGGTCATTCTAGCTTCAGTAAAAGTGAATTTTGCAAGATTCATGGAAAGGAAACGACTTAAGATGTTTGAATAAATCATTTGCTTATTAAAAGTTTGTAGCATGGTGGGAAAGATGAAGTGGAGGAAGATCTCAGCCACATCAGTGAGTATAGTGGGGTCTTCTAAAAGTCAGGGATGTAAATATTTCTGATTTCCAGATTATTTCAGGTTTTCTAGTTTTAACATATTTTTCTCTTAAGTTTCCTTTTCTTCCCTTTTACTAAAATACTTCTATGTTAGCCGTTATGAATAGGTGAGATTGTTTAACACAACAGGATAAAATTCCCGACTCCAGGCTCATCGCCGATTTTCATACTAATCACAAGTGAAAGCACGCTGCTTCATTTTCACCTTTCACTTTCATGAAGAACTCAGTGAGTATAGTGGGGTCTTTAAAGCAATTTACACACTGATCCGTGAGACTATTACTCATATGAGAAGATTTCAGATTTAAAAATCAAAACCTTCTTTACTTCCTTTCAGATTTGCAGTCTGAAATCTACTAACACATTTCTAGTGCAAATAGCCTTTCGCGCAAAGGATTTTGGGGATAGATTTAGACAATGTTGAGATGCACTGACTTACCGCTTGCCTCTCTGCAGTCGTACGGTTCAGTTGTTAATGTGATCTGCGGTCAATGATTTTTCATTCTTTCGTTCCAGGAAAATCAAAGCTAAGTCATTATACATTTCCTATTGCATTTTTTGCGATTTATGTTATAATCCTATTTATGGGTTATTGTGATTTAATTGTTATGTAGAGGCCTAGAAACTACGAAACTAGATTTAGATTACTAGATCTAGATCTAGATCTAGAATTTGTCGCACCCATTTTCTTCAATAACTTTAGTAGAGCTAGAGTTAGATTTCTAGATCTACTTGGTAGCGTAAATAGAATCAAAATTGATTTAGAATTTTGCTATAACTATTATAATAACGAGCAAATCTTCAAAACAGCTAACTCTAGATCTAGGTTAAAGGTAAGTTAGCTCCAGAATATAGATCTAGACAATTTAACAAATTGGGGATGACTTGTCAACAATTCAGGTTTAATGATCAGGATTTGCTAGTAGATGCGATTGATCTAGATATAAGTTCTATGTCTAAGAACAAATTGTGGCTATCAACTTAAGATTGTAATGATAATTCCTTTCCACTTATATCAGGAAGGTTGAAAAGTGTGAGATTAGATACGGTACAGGAGGTTTTCGATGTCTGAAAGTTTCACGTTTCAGAGACTTTCAGATTTTTTTCCGTTTGCCATTTATATTCCTGAAAAATAACTTTTTGGTTATAATAGAAGAGGAACTCAGTAATCCAGTAATGAGACATCGGCCTCTCAAACAAAAGATTATGGGTTCACGCCCGACAGTTTGTTCGAATAAACACCTACTCCCATCAGAATAAAGATATAAAAAAAGGTCCAGTTTGCAGATCACAACACTCTGTGCACTAAAATGATCTAAAGATTGAAATGTCTTTAAACGTGAGTGCTTTTAGGGCATATTTATAGAAAATTTCAACAGCAAAAATATGTCTATAGTTTACTTTTTTTTAATTTTTACAGTGATCTACAAAAGTCTGAAGAATCTACCAAACTGCCTACCATTCCAAAACCATGTGGTAAGTGTGACATAAAAAAAATCATAACCATCATGAATTAATGTTGTTGGGTTTGGGCTTATCTTCGTATTGATTTTTGTTTTAAAAAATTACCATAAGGACTCCATGTTAATCAAATGAAATCGTCATGTTGAAAAATTGTTGTAGGTCAGACGGCTGTGTGCCAGTGATTTATTACCTGCACCTGGCTACAACTAAGAGGTCGGGTTTTGTGTTAGAGTTCGACGCTGTGTACATGACATCATCATTCTTCTTGTTTTCGTTATGACGACCAGAAATTGGACAGAGCCGTTATCCTGATTCGTGAGTTCATCACGTACAGCCTGTACGACCGCCTCAGCACAAGACCCTTCCTTACCGTAATTGAAAAGAAATGGATTGCTTTCCAGTTGTTATGTGCCCTCAATCAGTGTCACAAGGTCAAGGTGAGATTGGGGTCAAGATCTGTTTTCTTTTACAATGTATTTAATATTTGTTATTAAATTGTGAACGGTAATTAAACTACAAGGAGTGTACCCTCTCCCCCCTCCTCCCCCCCCCCCCCCCCCCCCCCAAGGAGTGTAAAATGTCTTTTGAATAAAATAGCCTGCTGGGGATAAAAGATGTAAAGTCAGTGAGCCTGCACTCTGTGTAAGGATATCAACTATAAATCCATCTTTTATCTCTACAAAGAAGAAACGTAAAAACGGGGATGTGACTGTATTCGCATTCTGATCAGACTTTTTTTCTCTCACAGATTTCTTATGCTAGACACATGATTTTTTTCTTCAAATCTATTTTTTATTATTTTGATTTTAGCCGATGCTGTCAAAAGTTCTCTTCTGCTGTAACTATTATTTCAATGTGTCTCTGTAGAGCTTCTTCTCTGTATAGTTTTTGTATTAGTTTTTGCTCTTAAGATTTCATATTTTGTAAAAGTTTGTATTAAAATCATCAAAGGTAATCAATATTCCCTCTAATTTGTTGTAGTCTGTGTGTACATATTTTTGTTGTTGTGCAAAGTTTGACGAAAAAATCTCAATTGTGTGCAAATCAATAGATTTTTTTTTACATTTTTGGCGTGCTGTTATTTTTCATTGGTGTGCAGAGACATTTCTCAACTGTGCGCACCTAGTTTCCCTGGTGAGCACATGCACACAGCTTAGAGGGAGCATTAAAGGCAAGAGATATCCATATGTGTGTGTGTGTATATATATATATATATATATATATATATATATATATATATATATATATATATATATATATATATATATATATATATATATATATATATATATATATATATATATAGTTATATATATATATATAGTTATATATATATATATAACTATAGAAATTATCCATGGGATTGTTAGTAATTAGTATAAACTCTTCTGTACTTTGCAACATATGTCACACACACCTCTGATTTCTTCTGTTACATCGTCTTGCTTTGATATCATCTCTTCTAGTGTCATGTCATCAGGAAATGGTCCCTTTTGTTTTGGGCATTAAAGCAACAAGAAAAAGAAAATGTTGAGCACTCTGAGAATGACAGTGAAAGGGTTGCTTTTAATACATATAGGACATCACAAGACATTCTTCTTGCTGTTATTTGTCCTTTGTTTTGATTTCAATCCAGTGAGACGGTCCATTCTCAATGTGTTTTGTCTCAATCTGTCCGATTCTCAACTGCTGGTAGGTCTTACTCCTTTCCTTTCTTTCTTTCTTCTTTTTTTTTTAACCTATCTTGCTGTTTCCTCTTAATTCACTTCTAGATCACCGCAATGGTGGACGGGCTAAATTTCAAAGAAACAAACAACTCCATGTGCAGTTGCTGGCTGACTGTTTGTAGGTCCTGCTTTCATTCCTGTCCCTCCTTTGCATGATTTTCTTGCTGTTCTGTTTCCTTTTACTTACTTCGCCCTGAGATCACTGCATATGGTGGACAGGGCAAAGTCCAATTAAGCAAACCAAGAGATCATCGTATGAGGTAGACATGGTAAAACTCCTATGAAATTTGACAGACAAATCGTGATTCTCAACTCTTAACCTTTTTTGCCGCAGATATGTCATGGCGACATCAAGGCAGAAAATATTCTCATTTCCAGCTGGAACTGGCTGACTCTGACAGACTTTGCTAGCTTCAAACCCACCTTTCTGCCTTTTGTAAGTTTTTATTGGCATCGCTGTTTCATTTTCTTTTTAATTCACATAATTTATCATCATTAAATTAAAGTCACAAACGACATAAATAGATTTTGATGAATTTTATTAGTGATAATAAACAATTAAGTAACAATATGGAATAGGAAACAATTTATTAAAATTTCTGTTCCAATGCAATTTCAAGATTTTCTTTGCCTTTATTGGAATACAGAATGCATCAATATATAGCTACAAATGCTCAGTCCTTTACTCTTTCCACCGGAATTAAAAACTTGGTGTCCCCCAGTTTACGCCCGAAGTAACTTTTAGGAGTGGTGTGAAATTTCTATCCGAGTGTCTAAAATTGACCATAAATATATTAGAATAAGCAACAAGTCAACATATTTGGTATCATATTAAAGGGAAATAAATTTCCTATCATTTTAAACAGTGATTGGGGGGATTTGCGTGCTTATATAGGGTGAGGGTAGGAGAAAAGGAGTGAGTGGGAAAAAATTGAAACAAAATTCCCTACCTTCAGCTTTATTTTCATCAAATCTCTTCAAAATGTTGATTGATGTAATCTGAATGGTTATCATAATGGAGTAAATCCAATTAGCTTTCAAATGATGTATATAGTATAACATGAGGGTGTTTGTCTTGAATGAATATTTTAACATTTCAGCACGCAAGTAAAAATAGAACTTTTTCGGGATTCACGTCGACATTGCAGTTTGGGTTGAACCATTAAATGAGTGCATGTCTCACCTGCCATTTGAAGTGACCCTCTGGATTCACGTCGACATTGCAGTGTGGGTTGAACTGTAAAATGAGTGCATGTCTCACCCGCCATTTGAAGTGACCTTCGGGGTTCACGTCGACATTGCAGTTGGGTTGAACAGTAAAATGACTAGATTAGTGGATTCATCACTACTCGTTCACTGATTTGGATCATCATCTCCTGACACAAGTCACTGACATAACTATCAATCTCATTGACATCTGTTATTTCATCCATAAGGACAGTAGCCTGCGTTACAGCAAACAAATAAGGTTGCTTTGATGGTCTCTCAGCCATATCTCTCGTTGAATTTTGTGAAATTCCAATGTTGACTGTTGGAAACGCTTTGGCAATGAAAAAACCGAACAGAAGAGTCTAAATAGTAGCACAATGCTATCTCCTAACGAAATGCAGTCCTAGGTATCAATAACCAGCTTTTAAAATATACGTGTACGTCGGAAATTGAATTGACGACTGGCTTGTTCTTCCGACAGACTAGGGAAAATTATGGCTACGGAAAATTATGGCATTGACGACTGGCTCGTTCTTCCGACAGAATATGGAAAATCATGGCATTGCCGACTGAGTCGTTACTCCGGGCGGAAAGAATTACGGCAAAAATCCCCCCTTTTTTGGTTTTATCTTATAACTTTTAGCGATGACACATGGAGTTAATAAATTTTTTAGAAATAATTTTTTTTATCCTTTTAAAAAGATATCAAAATTTGTTATAATATGATAAGATATTTTCTTTCCCCATTATTATTATTCTAGTATGACTTTTATCTATTGTAATTTATTTTTTTGCTCTTATTTCCAATATCAACCTGTGTAGGATAATCCCGCAGATTTTTCCTACTTCTTCGACACGTCGCGTAGACGAGTTTGCTACATTGCGCCGGAGAGGTTTACAGATCGACCTCCAGCAGACACTTTTCATGAACTCACTCCAGCCATGGATGTATTTTCTGCAGGGTGAAAAAAAAACTAAGAGCTTCTTTTGTCATTTATCTTGCTTTTCTTTTTTTATTAACTTTAATTTAATTCTTTTAAATTCATGTGTGGGGGGGGGGGGGGGGCAGGATTTTTTTCCCCAGGGACAAAAGACTTCCCTAATCATAAAACATAAACGGCATGTCCAAATGTCAATGTTAGTATCATATTTTCTACTCCCTTCATTCATGAATAACCCCCCTTTTCATTGTTTACATTAGACTTTAGAACAATTTTATTCTTTGGAGTTGACGGTCTGTCATTTGTACTCTGTCACCTTTTCCTTCTAACTCTTCATATTATCTTCTAGGTGTGTGATCATCGAATTGTTTTGTGATGGGACTCCGCCATTTGATCTTGCTCAACTTTTGAACTACGGCAGTAAAAACTACAGTCCAATGAAACTTGTTGATTCTATACCCAACACTGATATCAAGGTAAAAAGAATTTTTTTATTTTCCCATTCTTTTTTTATTAAAAAATCAGTGCCTTGTAGTGGATTGAGTTTCGGGTTTCAACAGCTGTATCCGTGAGGAGCGAAAAGAAATTTTAACCCGACTGGCCTGAGCATGACCTAAACAGGGCGAACACATTCGTTCCTATACACCAAGCCCACTGTGTAGGCCACTACGTCACTTATTTTTGTTGTCCATCCTAAGCGTGACCTACATGTCAGGCCCTATGAAGGATTATTTCTTTCACTCATGGCTGTGTGTAGCATTGGTTGATGAGAGATTGTGATATGACACCATTATGAAAATGACATATAAAAGCAAGAACGGGGTCTTGTTTTAGAATATGTTTGAATGGAATACATATCTTATGGGGAGTTTTCTCATTTTCTGTATTATATCCATATTGATCATCGATTATTATTTTCTTGAGATCTTGCTTCTTCTTTTTTTCGGGAAGCGTGGTCGTGGAATGGAATAGTTATATTTCCCTTTTCTTGTACTCTTCAACTTATTGGGTCTTTGGTAGGGGTAAACATTATTGATTGACACTTTCTAGTAAAGTGTTGAAACCTTTTTCAAGTACTCATTGTTGTGTTGAAACAAAATATTAAATGTCATGCTTTCATAGGAAACCCATTCAAAAGGAAGAAAGCCATAAGGTCAGAGCTCCTAGCATCCTAGACTTTCCTAGGCAGAGAGAAAGAAAATTCTTTCCTTTAATCCTCTAGAATCTTTTTTTTATTATCAGGTACAAATAAAGAAGAAAATGTTTTCCCCCACCTAATCTGTTTGGATTATCGAAACATCTGGATTATCAAAATCTGGACTATCGAGACGTGACTGTATTTAGTTTAACTCCAACCAATTTAAAATATTTCAATTCTTTTGCTTGGGTGAGTGGTTGGCGGGTGCTGTTGGTAGAGATGATGTTTCCAATTACGGCGTAATTTGAACTTTATTTACCTCTTTTCAGGAATTAGTGGAACATATGCTTCAAAGAAAACCAGAAATGCGTTTGTCAGCAGAGGAATATCTCATCAAGCATCGCGGAAAGGCATTCCCAGAATTCTTCTACACTTTCTTCAAATCTTACGCCCAGCAATTCGCCATGCTGCCCATCATGCCTGTTGATGACCGCATTTTGATGTAGGATTTGGTTTGGGGTTTTTTTTTCCTTTCATCAATGATTTAGATCAATTTAAATGCTATAAGGAATAGCGTTGAAAATGGGGTTGAGCTGCTTTGACTTGTTGCAGTACTTAAAAATGGAATTTTGGTTTCTCAACCTTGTCTTATGTAATATGCATCTTTTCTAGGATTTAGAATGGGACTGTGTAGACATTAATCATTGAAATACACATAAATACTATTTTTATTCAAAAATACAAATAAATGTCTTTCCATATTTCTTTTCATCAGAGTATCATCCTATTTTGTTTCCTCTGACCCTTATTATTCTATTGTCAATATTTTCCTTATAACAAATTTTGTTTCCTCTATTAAGAACGTTTAATGTTAAAGTGAAATCGTTCAAGCGTTTTGTCTGTCACAGTCCATGCCAAGTGACGGTAGGCTTCTCTTTTCCTCATGTTTTGGTGTGCAGTTGACAGACGCCACTCTTTTCCTCATGTTTTGGTGTGCAGTTGACAGACGCCACTCTTTTCCTCATGTTTCGGTGGGCAGTTGACAGACGCCACTCTTTTCCTCATGTTTTGGTGTGCAGTTGACAGACGCCACTCTTTTCCTCGTGTTTCGTGTGCAGTTGACAGACGCCACTTTTTTCCTCGTGTTTTGGTGTGCAGTTGACAGACATCACTCTTTTCCTCATGTTTTGGTGTGCAGTTGATTGACGTCACTCTTTTCCTCATGTTTTGGTGTGCAGTTGATTGACGTCACTCTTTTCCTCATGTTTTGGTGTGCAGTTGACAGACGCCACTCTTTTCCTCATGTTTTGGTGTGCAGTTGACAGACGCCAGTGGTAGGTCTTACTTCTTTCCTTTCACTCTTTCACACCATTTTTCATCTTGCCGTTTCCTCTTAATTCACCCTGAGATCACTGCTTATAGTGGTCGGTCAAAATTTCAATGAAACGAACCACTATGTTTCATCATTGTGTCTCCTTTGAGCGCAATTATTTTTACTTTACTTGCTATCTCCCGGGCACATTATAAGGCAGAGAGAAGAGCTCGCCATCTGCACATTGGTCTCGTGCTTTGTTTTCTAGTTTGACCTCTGTAACGTTCCCTCTCAACATGTTCTTTTGTATTGTTCTTCAGAGACTTGTTTTTGATCTTCCACTATTTCTCTTCCCAGATGCTGTCCATCTTATTTTATTATAATAAAACTCTAGTATCCCGCTCAATCACCACGTTAGTCATGAAATGGCCAATGAGACGATGTAGATTTGACCTTTACAATTATCCTCTCCAGTCTTCACCGTGATATGGACCACATCCTTTCTAGTCTGGAATTGGAGGAGAGACGAGAGAAAAACGCTACACTGGTCCTGGTGGTAACGCTAGTCACTTCTGTCTGCAGAGATTTGCATGTGAGTTTCAAAAACGTTAAAGATTTTGTTAAACCACGCATGAAGTCTTAATCTATTTCCAGTCACGACTCCTTGTTGCATGTAATAACTCCTTTATTTTGCCTTGTAATTGTAATGAAAGACCATATTATTATGCAATTGAAGTTAGAAGATGTGTCATCAATTTTAAATCAAATAATATACAAATCTTTAATACAAGTATGCTTGTAGACAAAGATGATTATGATTACTCTTTTACCACATTCTTTTTTTTTCCAACGATGAAGTACACAATAGGTTACCGGGTGCAGGGTGATATCAAGTACCGTTACATTATTCGATACTTAGGTTAGGCGGGCTTTGCACTGCCTATCTAGTGACCGGCAATTGAGGAGAGAGTAACAATAAAAGCTTTGTGGATTGCAGGCAAAACAATCTTTTTCCCATCAATTAAAACACTGATTTGACCCACAAGTTTATTCGCTAAGAACCTAAAGCAGGCTATTTGAAATCTACCTGTGAAATATGGCGGTTGTGGGTACAGTGGTTCCTGAGGTTAGAGCGGTCAATGTTTGAGATGTAGGCTACAGTACATATATAGATAATACGTTTGTGTGTAAGGTTAAAATACTCAATAGAAATGATGACATGGTTCGTATATCGCCTTTAAATTTACTGTTTTCTTTCGCTTTTTGTCAAGGCTTTTGTGCAGTTAGGATTTTTACATTATGAGTTGTTTTATCTTGTATGTCATTTCAGTTTAGCAGTTTTCGCCTTATCGCCCTTAAACTGCTTCTGCGGTTATCAAATCATGTGACATCAGAGATCATTTTGGACAGAATTTTGCCATTTATGGTGAGGGTCTATTTTTTTATCCTAGTTCAGTGTTGTGATGAATTTCAGCTGTGTGCACCTAAAAATTTTGTCCATTTGACTTTGGAAAATTTAATTTAATTAACGCAATAAATTTTGTCTGTGCTTGATACAACATGTTTTTATTTAATCTTTCGCTCTGACCTAGTTATGTCAATCATTGTAAGCTGTTTTCTTAGAGTGTAATGTTATATTATGGATTTGATATTTTGTATTTTAAATACAGATTTTATTTACGTATTGCATAGCTGCCAACCAGTACATGAAATACATATTAAGTATGGTTTTTTTCATCTTGAGTCCGTAAGACTATATTTACTTTGAAAAGTACCTATATGGGTTATCTGCAATTTTTTTTAAGGAAACCGTAAAATAACGGCAGAGACTCAGAGAACTTGACGTGGAACCACGAAAACACTATTCTGGAAACCGTAAAATAACGGCAGAGACTCAGAGAGCTTGGTGTGGAACTTCGAAAACACCATTCTGGAAACCGTAAAATAATGGCAGACACTCATAAGAGCTTGGGGTGGAACTCCGAAAACACCATTTTGGAAACCGTACAATAACAGCAGAGACTTAGAGAGCTTGGTGTGGAATTCCGAAAACACCATTCTGGAAACTGTAAAATAACGGTAGACACTCAGAGTTTGAGGTGGAACTTCAAAAACACCATTCTGGAAACCATAAAATAACGGCAGACACTCAAATAGCTTGGGGTGGAACTCCGAAAATACCATTCTGGAAACTGTAAAATAACGGCAGACACTCAAATAGCTTGGGGTGGAACTCCGAAAACACCATTCTGTTCCCAATGCTACCTACCGTTGCTCTTTGCCAGGAAGGCCAGCGACCAGCAGACTTTTTATTTGTTTTGTTTTTTTACATCAAAGGGGGTTGATTCAAGTTCTATTATCATTTTTTTAAATTTACTAATATTACGGGGTGTCATGCAAGCTACAATGAGTTCACGCAGTCAAGAGTCTGCTTTTCGATTTTAAAAGGTTGGCTGTGTGTAATGAAAGTACCTGTGCAAAGACGTGAAGAGAGGATGAAATGGGATTTAAAAAATATTTTTTGTTCTTTCTTCTCTGTTGTTGTGTTCATTCATGTCTGTTTGTGTATATAGAGGATGAAATAGGATTTTTATCAAAAAAATTTTTTGTTCTTTCTTCTCTGTTGTGTAGTTATTCTTTGCTCAAGATCCCCTGCCTGAAGTGAGAGCAGAAACCATCAGAGTGGTGACCGCCTGTGTTGGCAACCTGACCGGTGTACCTCGCAAGTAAGGAGTTTGTAGAAGAAAAAGATGGATTATATAGTCCCTATACACATATGAATACAGGCTCACTGATTTTACATCATTTGATGTTTCTATATTTGTTGGCTGCTGGTCCTTATTCCTTTTTCATTAAATTTCACTCTTATGTGTCTTTCAATTTACTGTTTCCTTTGCCTCTCAACCAAAGGGTTGTGGGTTTGTGCCCCAAAGGTTGAAAAATGTTCTCAAATTTTTTAGTCCCCACCCCCACCCTCCCCTCTTTAATCCAGATAGATGGATCTGCATTTCGTTCTGTCAGAGACTGTTGATAAAAAGGAGGTACCGTGTACAGATCACAACATTCTGTGCACATTAAATATCCCTTGGCTGTTTACAGGGCAGCCTGGGTAAAATTTAAAGATTCGACCAAAAAAACCCTCCCAGAGATCACCTTAACCCTCATTGCGGGTGAAATTAAATATAAATGAAACCAAAAATCAAATTCCTCTCAATTCACCATGAGATCACAACATATGGTGGATGAAGTAAATTTCAATGATGCGAACAAATATTTTTGAATTCAACACTTTTGTCTTCATTTTTTAATGTCACTCTTCTTTCTTCTCCAATAAATATCTAGTGATGCCAATGTGTTCCAAGACTACATCATTCCCAGTCTGGTGAGTGCACATTTCATTCAAAGCTCAAGGGCTTTTTTTAAACCCATTGTATATAAGCAAGCTTTAATAAACACACCACCACTCTTTGAACTGCCCATGATATTGATGCGCTCACTTATGCTCACGAGCTGTTGGTGAAATGTTTTTCATATCTAATGTTATGAAACAAAGTGTTATAAAGGCAATTGTCTGGGGATGTTTTCATATCTAATGTTATGAAACAAAGTGTTATAAAGGCAATTGTCTGGGGTTTTTCATATCTAATGTTATGAAACAGTGTTATAAAGGCAATTGTCCGGGGGGGTTTTCATATCTAATGTTATGAAACAAAGTGTTATAAAGGCAATTGTCTGGGGGGGGTTTTCATATCTAATGTTATGAAACAAAGTGTTATAAAGTCAATTGTCTGGTGGGTTTTTCATATCTAATGTTATGAAACAAAGTGTTATAAAGGCAATTGTCCAGGGGTGTTTTCATATCTAATGTTATGAAACAAAGTGTTAGAAAGGCAATTGTCGAGGAGTGTTTTCATCCGCCCATAGCGTCCTAAACAAATTCTACTTTGTTGGGGTGTTTTTTCAAACTGATATCCTTTGCACATGTAAAGGGCAGTTTGAAGGGTAGTGCGTTATTAAAGCTGGCTTGTATATATATCATCAATGGAGGAAAAGCTTAATTTGTGATAGGTTTTGTTACATTTCTTTTCTGATCATCTGCAAGGTTGACACTATGATACCAGTAAGTCCTACCTCCTTGCCTTTCACTCTTTCACTTATCTTTCATTCATGTTGATAATTCCTTTCAATTCACCCGCAAATGATGGACAAGGTAAGCTTCATGTGAAAGTTCAAAATCATCTAACAGTGATGGGTTGGGTTGTTGATGGGCTCGGGCTCTACTGGTTGGTCCTGTCTTCCTTTCCACTTTCTCACCTTGTCGTATCTCATTGTTTCCTCTTCGTTCAGCCTGAAATCACAGCGTATATGGTGGTCAGGATGAATTTCAATCGATCAATCTCACGGCGTTTGCGTCGGTGGTTGACGGGAAGATACCGGTAGATCCGCTCATCGTTTCGCACGGTTTTCATCTGTTGATACGAGGTCTATTTCATTCGTAAGTTTCCCATGTCCGTAAAATTTGTGTCGCTAGGAAACTTGGCATACATACACGTCAATCCTTGTAGAAAGTCTGCTTAAAGTTTTGTATAAACAAATATTGAACGACACAGAATTTAGTGCTGACAATTAGAGCACAGTGGCCGGTAAGACGGAGACGTAAGGATTTTCCCCAATGTGACGGAACACCTTTGTGGGCAAAGATTTGAATTAGAAGAAAACATTAAACTTGTCACAAAAGAGGCGATCGGGTACCTGGACAAAGTCACTTACTTTGCATTTTCCCTGCATTTGACGGTTGGTTACTGCGCATGCAAAGTGTTTTGATAAAGGCGGTAGTTACGTTGAATAGAGTCTGAGGTAAAGGTATTTTGTGCCAAATTTCTTTAAAAGAATTTTTTTTTATGAATCTGGGAAACTTGCTTATGAAATGGACCTCGTACTTACTTACTTAGGCCCATAGCTTTCGAAAGAGCATAGGTCATCGCCATCATTGACAACACCCTACGACTGCATTCTTTTCTGGGTTGCCTGTTGAGTTCCTGTCCAGTTCATCTCTTGTTTCCTCTTTATTCGCTCTGGGGTCACCGCGTTTGGGTTGGTGGTTGGCTAGGTTGCTGATAGGGTCCTACCTACTTCCTTCCTTTCACTCTCTCAATTATCTTTCATCTGTCATTGCTGTTTCCTCTCAGTTCACCCTGGGATCACCGCACGTGTGATAAGCGGGCTAAATTCCAATCAAAACAAGCAAAACTGTGGGTATCAGCCTCTATTTATGATGTCTACATTCTATATTCATTGCAGTCCCATCTGCTGAATGATGACGTCTTGCAGGTCAGGCTGACTTTTGCCGAAAACATCGCAGAGTTGGCTGACGTGGCCGTCAAGTGAGTTTTTTTTTCTTGTGGGTTTTTTTTTGTTTTTTGTTGTTTTGTGTGTTTGGGTTTGGGTTGGGTTGGGTTTTTTTTTACGATAATAATAAGTGGGCGGTTGGTGCTGCTGGTAAGTCCTATTTTTGTCTTCCTCTCTTTTACACGTCTTTCATCTTGTTCATGCTGAGGTCAGTCCGTATGGCGGTCAGCAGAAATTGCAATGATACAAACACGGAGATACAAGTTGAATGCAAAAATCTGTTGGGATTTTTTGTTTTTTTTCTACGCATTGTATTTTTTAAAACTTGTGTTTGGGGGAGGGGGGTTGCCCGTAGATTTGTCTTGAATTGTTATCGTTTGTGTGATTTCCAGATACCTTGACATGGCACAGGCCCAGGAAATCCGCGAGGTCATTGTACAGCTGAAAGACCAACAGCCTGAGAAGGCATCCGTCTCAGAAACGGTGATCAACAACAAGGTGAGCAAACCCTAGTACCGATGTTATCTATCAGTATGAGGTTAACTATGTTTCAGCCCTAGTGCTGATATCAGCCATTTGACATCCGCGATGTTTCAGCCCCAATGACGATGTTAGCCACTTGACCTACGCTGTGATCCAGCCTCCAATATCGCCATTATCAGCCCTTACATTGATACTGTGGAATGCGATTTACCATTGCTGTGGGAAAATCCATTGAAGGAAGTAAAACAACAACAACAATGTGTAGAATGAAAGTGAAACTAGGCATTGGTCTATTTCAATGTTTTAAGGAAAGGGGGGGGGGGGGGGTGTTATGTTATTTTATTTTTTAATTACAGTAGTAGCGGTGCAAGAACACGTCCTTTCTGAGATTGGTTGTATGTTGCACATTGCTTGGACACACATCATTGATTTTATTGATAGTGATTAACCCCAATTGCTTTCTTAACGCTCGTTAAGCAGTGATGATTTCAGACCGTTGCACAATTTGCCTACACAAAAGATCGTGCACCATGTCAGGGTTCACTGTTCATGGCCTATGCTAGACGATGACCATTCCTTGCTTGGCCCAGGTGGATGAAATTGGCACCTTGCTGTTTGACAGGTAGAGATAGTTCACTGTCAGCACCTATTTATTACAGCTGAGAGGTGTGGCTTGATCATCCATACATCTGGTTTTATTGAAATGCCTTCATATTTGAAATCTATATGTAAAAAAAGACATCTGTCTTGACAACTTTGACAAGTAAGGTGTCTGTTGAAAATCATGTTGTTAGCCGGTCCAGGCATATTGTTAAGGTGACAGTTTTTTGTAGACAAAATTCTGTTTCCTGAGATAAGCATGCTGGTAGGTGGCGTGTTCTTAAACCGTTAGCACTGTACTTCTCTTGGTCCTCTGTCTCTTCCTGAAACGACACATATATTATGCATTATGTTTTAATTCTACAATATTTTAATTTTCATCAGAAAACTGCTGATGAATTGAAACCAGAAATTCAGCAGGTAAGTTTACACTTGTCATGCTGACATCTGAAAACTTCCTATGAATTCATCAACTGCTCTAATTAAAATTTTCATTCCAATGATCACAGTTAGTTCTAGCCTCCACATCATGGCAAGCTTGTATCTGTCAATGATCTTGGTGTTCTTTTCATTTGTGGAGGGGGTTTCATCCTTAACTTTCTGCTAGCACTCCACCTCTCTTTTGGCTTTATTTATTTTTGGCATTTCCCTGCTTTTTTTAAATTTTGGCATTTCACTGCTTTTTTTAAATTTTGGCATTTCACTGCTTTAATTTTTTGGGCATTTCACTGCTTTACTTTTTGGGCATTTCACTGCTGTATTTTTTATATTTCTCTGCTTTATTTCTTTGCATTTCCCTGCTTTATTTATTTTTGGCATTTCACTGCTTTTTGCTTTTTTTAGCATTTCCTTGCTTTTTTGTTGTTGTTGGTATTTCAATGCTTTATTTGTTTTGGCATTTCTCTGTTGAATTTTTGTTGTTGTTGGTATTTCAATGCTTTATTTGTTTTGGCATTTCTCTGTTGAATTTTTGTTGTTGTTGGTATTTCAATGCTTTATTTGTTTTGGCATTTCTCTGTTGAATTTTGTTGTTGTTGGTATTTCAATGCTTTATTTGTTTTGGCATTTCTCTGTTGAATTTTGTTGTTGTTGGTATTTCAATGCTTTATTTGTTTTGGCATTTCTCTGTTGAATTTTTGTTGTTGTTGTTGTATTTCAATGCTTTATTTGTTTTGGCATTTCTCTGTTGAATTTTTGTTGTTGTTGACATTTCTCTGCTTTAATTTGTTTTGGCATTTCTCTGTTGAATTTTTGTTGTTGACATTTCTCTGTTGAATTTTTGTTGTTGACATTTCTCTGTTGAATTTTTATTGTTGGCATTTCTCTGTTGAATTTTTGTTGTTGACATTTCTCTGTTGAATTTTTGTTGTTGACATTTCTCTGTTGAATTTTTGTTGTTGACATTTCTCTGTTGAATTTTTGTTGTTGACATTTCTCTGTTGAATTTTTGTTGTTGACATTTCTCTGTTGAATTTTTGTTGTTGACATTTCTCTGTTGAATTTTTGTTGTTGACATTTCTCTGTTGAATTTTTGTTGTTGACATTTCTCTGCTTTGAATTTTTTTGTGGCATGTTTTCTGCTGAATTTTTGTTGTATTTCTCTGGGGGAGTTGGGACATTTCCTGCTTTGTTTTTTTTGTGGCATTTTTCTGGTTTTTTATTTGGGATTTCTGTTCTTTATTTTCTGGGCATTTCCCTATTTTTTTTATTGTTGTTGGCATTTCCTGGTTTATTTGTTTGGGGTTTCTGTTCTTTATTTTCTGGGCATTTCCCTACTTTATTGTTGTTGGCATTTCCTTGGTTTCTTTTTGGGGATTTCTGTTCTTTATTTTTTTGGGCATTTCCCCGCTTTATTTTTCTTAGCATTTGATTTATTTTCTTGGCATTTCCCTTCTTCATTTTTTAAGCATTCCTCTGATTTTTTTCTGTGGCAATTCCCTGCTTTATTTTTCTGGCATTTCTCTGATTTATTTTGTGGCCAATTGGCAGTGGCTGCTGATAGGTCCTACTTCTTTCTTTTCACTCTCGTACATCTCTTTCGTCTTGCTGTTTCTTCTGAATTCATCATTTGATTGTATTGCCGGCATATGGTTTATCAGATAAATATCAATGAAACAATCAGATAAATATCAATGAAACAATCAGATAAGTATCAATGAAACAATCAGATAAATATCAATGAAACAATCAGATAAATATCAATGAAACAATCAGATAAATATCAATGAAACAATCAGATAAATATCAATGAAACAATCAGATAAATATTAATGAAACAATCAGATAAATATCAATGAAACAATCAGGTAAATATCAATGAAACAATAAGATAAATATCAATGAAACAATCAGGTAAATATCAATGAAACAAAAGATAAATATCAATGAAACAATCAGGTAAATATCAATGAAACAATCAGATAAATATCAATGAAACAAACAGATAAATATCAATGAAACAATCAGGTAAATATCAATGAAACAAACAGATAAATATCAATGAAACAATCAGATAAATATCAATGAAACAATCAGATAAATATCAATGAAACAATCAGATAAATATCAATGAAACAATCAGATAAATATCAATAAAACAAACAGATAAATATCAATGAAACTATCAGACAAATATCAATGAATCAATCAGATAAATATCAATGAAACAATCAGATAAATATCAATGAAACAAACAGATAAATATCAATGAAACAATCAGATAAATATCAATGAAACAAACGGCTGTTTCTCACAAGGTTCCCATCTCAAGATGTTTGTTTATCATTGCCATTTCTTCTAATTCTCTCTGTGTTCTGATGGTTGGCGGTTGCTGCAGGTAGAACCCACTTCTTTCCTTTCACTCTTTTACTTTTCTTTTGTTTTGCTGTTTCCTCCTCTTGATTCACCCTGAGGTCATTGCCACGTATGGTGAACGGGTTGGATTTTAATTAAACAAACAAACAAACCTCTTGATTCACCCTGAGGTCATTGCCGCGTATGGTGAACGGGTTGGATTTCAATTAAACAAACAAACAAACCTCCTGATTCACCCTGAGAATCATCGCACATGCTGAATGGGGTGAAATCCCATTAAAACAAACAAACATGCCTCCTTATTCACCCTGAGAATCATCGCACATGCTGAACAGGGTAAATCTCATTAAAACAAACAAACAAACATGCCTCTTAATTCACCCTGAGAATCATCGCACATGCTGAATGGGGTAAATCTCATTAAAACAAACAAACAAACCTCCTTAACCCTGAAAATCATCGCACATGCTGAACGGGTAAATCTCATTAAAACAAACAAACAAGTCCTCTTAATTCACCCTGAGAATCATCGCACATGCTGAACGGGTCAATCTCATTAAAACAAACAAACAAACATGCCTCTTAATTCACCCTGAGAATCATCGCACATGCTGAACTGGGTAAATCTCATTAAAACAAACAAACATGCCTCTTAATTCACCCTGAGAATCATCGCACATGCTGAACTGGGTAAATCTCATTAAAACAAACAAACATGCCTCTTAATTCACCCTGAGAATCATCGCACATGCTGAACTGGGTAAATCTCATTAAAACAAACAAACATGCCTCTTAATTCACCCTGAGAATCATCGCACATGCTGAACGGGGTAAATCATCATTGAACTGGGTAAAACATGCTTCACAAACATGCTGAAAACTCATTAAAACAAACAAACATGCCTCTTAATTCACCCTGAGAATCATCGCACATGCTGAACTGGGTAAATCTCATTAAAACAAACAAACATGCTTCTTAATTCATCCTGAGAATCATCGCACACGGTTGGCGGGGTAAATCTCATTCAGAGAATCATCGCACATGGTTGGCGGGGGAGGGGGGGGGGATGCATTTCAATGAAGGAAACAAAGTGTAGGCGTAGTGGTTGTGTTTGCAAACTTACTGACACTAACACTGGTGTGACGGACCTTGCAGGTGGAGTCCAATTACGACATGGAGTTGCACCAACTGAAGGATTTGATCCAACAGAAAATCTTCCACCTGCTCAGTGACCCCAATCATTCCGTCAAGATGACCCTAATGAGCAACGGCATGGACAAGTTGTGTCTCTTTTTTTGGCCGCCAGAAAGGTCAGTTTATACGAGCACTGCACCTGCTCTTTTTTAGTCACAAAAGTAAACATCAAAGAAATTGGTTTGATGCAAAAAAAAAATGAAATTTCATTTTAGATTTAAATGATGCAAGGAGACCGTGCTTATATATGTTAGTATCAAGGCATACATATTGTAAAACATCATCATCATGTTTTTGTGTCTCACTTGATTATTGTCAATCAAATTTGTATGGCTGTTTAGTGTCATTTGTCATTATCCACTGTTTGTGTGTATAAGAGAGAGAGAGAGATAGAGAGAGAGGGAGGGAGGGAGAGAGAAAGAGAGAACAAGATAAGTTATTTTTGTGTGTAAGAGAGAGAGAGAGAATTGGTTATATAAGATAAGTCATCATATTCATTATTATTCTATGTAATTTGTATCATATTATATCATTTAAGAAATGATCATTTGTTTGTGAAATACTATGAAATTGCTTATTCGGATATAGGCGAAATATGACAATAAGTGACAACTCCACTAATTGTCACTTATTGCCATATTTCGCCTTTGACTTCACTCCACTGTGGCTCCTTTGTATTATTCGGATATAACGATCATTTACCTACAAGTTTATTGCAAAAAAATGTCCATATAACAGTCAATATTTTGACGTAAATTACCCTAACACTGACTGAGAAGATGGTACTGAAAAAACCTCTAGTAGTAGCCAATCGCCAATGTGGCAACACCAGTTCTTTTGCCTAGCTTTCAGGAAGACCGCACGTCGATTTGGCCCAGTGCTGAATGACATAAGAGGTGGAGGCCAGCGTTGCGTGTTGATGTGTATGCAAACACGCACAAGTATAGGAATAGAGGGGGGTGGGGGGACTGGTCATTTTGACGTCTGTTTTCACAGCAATGCACATCTAAACCTAGATTTACAACCTTCTTTACATTAGTAACAATGCCAGAGACTGTCGAAAGAGTAAGGGGGCTGCTACAAGAAGGGCAACCCATCTGAAGCGATTGCTTTTGTTATTTTCTTTTCATTTCGTCATCTGCATTTTTCTCAAATGTATTTTTTCGCTACTAAAATTCTCTCTCCTCCGTCATTTACCAACCGCTTTTGACAGTTACTCATATGTATACTAAAATCAAAAACCCTAACTCAAAAGCAACAAAAAAAACCTTCAGGAGACGTCTCCTCTTCCCCCCCCTCCCCCCTCCCCCTTCCCTCTCCTAACACAAATTTCCTAAAAGGACAAATAAATAAAGATTATCTTAATCTTAATAAGTCAAAGGGGAACTTTTAATCCATAATATATTCCCCAGCAGGGCCATTTCATTCAAGTCTTTTTCTCTCTGTGGGGAATTCTTCTTTTTACGGATTACTCTCCAAATAGTCCCTTCCCTTGTTGTACTCTCAAGAAAGAAACATCGATCTGATCTGTTGTAGGAAGAAAACGATCTCTTGTCAGAGATTCAGTATGAAGTATCTAACAAACATCTGTACTGTATGCTCCCCAGGGAGTTCAGAAGTAATCTTGAATGAAACGGCCTACTTGTGGCTAAGTGATGTAATCGCAGGGCTCTGCACATGTGTGAGAACACAGACTGTACTATTATCTGTATCTTTATCTTTATAAAATGTGAATTTTCTCTTCTGTGGGAGTGCACAATTAAGCAAAATTCTTTAGCTACTTTTTTGTGTGTTTCTAACCATGTATTTTGTGTTTAAATGATACTCTCATTCTCTTATCGTTTCTAATCCTTTTTTTTTTTTTTCATTTTACCTTCACAGCCAATGATATTTTACTGTCTCACATAGTGACATTCCTGAATGTGAAGGTAAGAAACATCACTGGAGTTCTCCCCTTCTTTCCTTTCATCAAAGCGACAGTATTATAATACATATGATTCATCTTTTATTGATTTTAAAATCTAGGAAGTGGTTTGTGTTTTTAAGAATTTTACACAAAACAAAATGGCATGATGGCTATGCTGCCCGTTCTTCAACGTGAATCAAAATGGCTTTATCATGATTTTAAAAAGTTCAATTCCAGGTTGCTTAATTGAAAGAATTATTTTGAACTTGGTCAGTCACATGAACAGACACCCCTCCCGTTTCATGGTTGTGTGGATCAAAGATCTGATTAGTGGATTATAAGATTTGAATATCTACACATATCTTGTGGTAAACCGCAGTGGTACAGATTGAGGTTAAAGCTGCGAATGAATATTCATAACAGTTACGAAGCAAATTAGATGATTTTCTTGTCGTGCACGTTTTCATTGTCCTTACAAAATACATCTGCGTAGTTGCAGGGACATTGACTGATCATTTCTTTCCTTATGATTATATATGGCTTAAAAGAATTTAACTTTATTTTTCTATAGAATAAATTTGACACAAATCAAGCAAAATCATTTTCTTTTTTGTCTTCTATAGGACGACTGGAGGCTGAGGGCGTGTTTTTTCAGCACGGTGGTTGAAATCACGATGTACGTAGGCTGGCAGTGCTCGCAGGTCCTGTTGCCCTTGTTACAACAGGTCAGTGTGCCATTTGCTGTGTGATCCGTTATATCGTCAGTGTATGCTAAACATTTTGGCTTAAATCATTTCCGGTGGTTTTGACAAAAGTGAGGGGAAAAGATTTTTTTTTACTCAGGATGTGAACTACGTTGTTCTTAAAAGTCCTTCCATGATGACTCTGAAATGCCTTGGCACATTTTATCAACCTCATTGACTATGATGATAGATCATGGGATGACGAGGGTTAAAATTGATCAGTTTCATTTTTGCCTGTGACGGACTTGGGGGGGGGGACTACAGCAAAGAAGCAAAATACTCAATATTGGACATATAGTGTTCATACTTCACACATACAAAGGGTATCATGCTGTGATTGAGATGGAATAGTTTTTGTGTCGCTCGAATTTTTGGTTGCCATGGTAACAGCGGCCATATTGGATTTTGTTTACATTTTTCAAATGCTTAAAGTCAAAATAATACAAAGGAAAGTCAACCAAATTTGAGAAACAGGTAGTAAAGAGGACTGTCTTGGTTGTATTACGATCGGATTTTTTATATTTGATCTACTTACTGAGAAAAAATATTGAAAAAAATCAACTTTCAAAATCCCCCAAAACACCAATTTTTTACACTAAATCATCAATATATATCACTATCATCAATTATTTCCCAAAAAGCCTCTTATACAAACTAGGCACACATATAAAGAAGTTATATACCAAATTTGGTTTAAATCTAAGCGTAAATTTTTTACTTTTAGCGAAAAAGTATACAAAAAAACTGGAACATGGTGGGGAGCCACCACGTGTTCCAGAGCTGGTGGATGGTTCTAATCCCAAGTTAGATTCAGTTGCTTCCTGAGACGGAATATCTCCTGAATCCTCGGTCCAACACTGTTTCCTGGCTTTAGCCAGATTATTGCTTTGAGCTTTTCGTGAAAGTCGAGGCATTGTAAGCTAATTCGTAAAAAAAATAACAAGAATATAGAACAAACCTGAAGAATAAATCGCAATCAATCGTAAAACACGTTTGCACTAGGAAGAGCAATCAAAACATAAGCAAGGAGTTTGTTTACAAACAACAGACATATCCGGAACGCCTGCGTATGCGCCGACCATTTGACCTGCAATATTCATGCAGTACGCATGCTGTGACATTACCTTGACCGAGAGAGTTCAGAGATCGGTTCAAACTGTATAACAGCTAATGTCATCTGAAATTTTTCTTTTTAGGCATGGAAAGTTTCATGAACAGAGGCTCATGGTGTTGTAGCATAGATACCCAATCTACTATATATCAAAGGGAGAGAATTTCCCTTTACATCGATACTATACACAACAGCCATTCACTCCCATTTCATTTTCAAAATTAGGACCAAAGATGAGCAAATTTATCATATTTTTGATAAAATGTGTAAATTTTTGTTCTAGGGCAGCATGTTTAGAGGGCTAAAAACCTCATTTATAAATAGTTTTCATGTTTTGTACTATTACAGATGGGTTCTAGAAGAGTCATAGCATATGAAAATGGTAAAATCTCAAATTCGATACTTGTGACCCAATCTTCAAGATTCAGCTGCCATCCCCCCCAAGCCAATATGTTAGCACTCTGACAAATTCGATACTTTTGACCCAATCTTCGAGATTCATCTGCGCCCCCCCCCCCCCCCTCCCTCCAAGCCAATATGTTAGAACTCTGACAATATTTGTTCTATTCTTCACATGTCTTGTCATATTAATTTTTTATTTATTTCGAAAAAAGTAGGATATCACTCCTGATGGAGAGAGAGAGAGACGGAATAAACATAGACACAAAATAGTTGCTTACAACTTTATCTCATCAACGGGTGTTGTTTTGTTTTTTACACGTTTGAAAATTTGTGCAAACTTATTTACGGTTGATTTTTTTAACATTTTATTTTTGAATAGATAAAATAAAAAATTATGTATTTTAAATTTCAGGGTTTAAGTGATCCAGAGGAGTTTGTGATCACAGAGGATCTGAGGGCTCTGACTGAACTCACGGCACATCGCCTTTTGAACAAGACCATGATGCAAACCCTGGTGTGCGACGCTGCTCCTCTTCTGGCTCACCCAGTACGTTGCCAGTGATTTGCTCGGCGAAGGACCATTTGCTGTCTCAGATTCTCTTAGTTTTTGTACCCGTCTGTGTGGTCAGATTGTGTGTGCGTATGCTTCAATATGTTCTGCTTCTTGCGTAGCCATTCACTGGCGGGCGGTTGGCAGGGGCTGCTGGTAGGTCCTACTTCTTTCCTTTTTCTCTTTTCACTTATCCTTCATCTTGCCGTTTCCTCGTAATCAGCCCTGAGATCACCGCATACGGTATAAAGCACAAAATCAAAACAAAACAACATTATTCGACTTTCTGTACAAAAATGCACAAATCTTCTTGTCTTCCAGGGAGCCTGGGTGCGGCAGTCTGCCGTTGCCTTCATCACCGCCGTGGCCAAAGCGTACGACATTCCAGACATTCACTGCAAGCTTGTGCCGCAGCTCCGACCCTTTCTCACGGACAGTTCTACAACTTCGTAAACCTGTAAGTGGAGCTACATTTTTTTTTTCTTTTGAGTCTTTACAAGTGTTTTTTTATAGGGATGTTTGTGTGAAGGGATAAAGAGGAGTGTGTAAGTGAGAAGCTGATTGATTTTTAAACTTGATATTTATTGAATACTGTGTAGACAGCAATGTCATTAGATGTCAATATTTAGATAAGAATGAATCGTCCTCCCTTTTCCCCTTTTGGTGTCGGTTTTTGGGTTTTTTAATCCCATCGATGGCATTTAAAATTGTGAAGAAAACATTAACATCATATACATCATTGTAGATGAAATATTCCCCTAGTTGCTGTATGTCCTTGAAGTTAAAATGTAGGAATTGTACTTGATAACCCTATTTTGATTTTATTAACGCTGTTCAATAGCCGTAAAAAGGTTTTTTCTGACCCTCCTGTTGACCTAGCAGCTAGTTTTAATCAGACTTGGCGAAAAGTCGGCGGGGGGGGGGTTAACTTTAACCCTCTTTATCAACTCACCAGTAAATAAGTGGCAAGGTATTTCCAGACTTGGTGAAGGTGATTGTAGTGGAAAGCGATGACAAACTACCACGGCATTGCGCCGTATTCTAGAAGAATCGGGAATCTATACTCCTGATTACCTTACACTCAAACTGAGTATGGGTACTTTATTTACTTTGCTTTTTCACTAACTTTTTAAATTTTTCATTTGTTTTTACTACTTTTTATAAAAACAACAAACAAGTTTTGGTGCATAATGTCATCACTATAAAATCTTCATACCTTGACGTTACCTGACACGGCAAACCCAAGATTTTATGATTTCAATTTAATTGTTAATAGTAATTTCTTTTTTTCTTTTTTTTTTCTCCCACATGAAAAGAATGTGATTCTGGACGCCCTGGACGTGCCTGTGCCCAGAGAAGTTCTGGACTACGTCCTTCGCTCTCCTCACCTGGATGCTGTGTTTGACGTTCTAGCAAAGCATGTAAACATCAGACGGGGGATGCCTAGGCAGAGGGGGCCTTCTTCTCACACAGAGCTTGACGATAATCTCGGCCAGGTAGTATGGAAAGACTTTGCTATTTTGTTTCTAATTGTCGGGGGTTTCTGCTAGGTCCTGCTTCTTTCCTTTCACTCTTTTCACTCATCACTCTTTCACTCTTGCTGTCTCCGAAAAAAGAGACTGCACTACGTCTTTGGTGTTACATTACAAATGCTCATTTTTCATTCCCACATTCTTTCATGCGTCCCATCTCCTTTTCCTGATGACGTTACGAATCCATGAACACAAAAATCCATCACAAAGTTTATTTCTGACTAGGATCAAAGGGGGAGTATTGATGACAATGGTGCTGTTCTAGTTTCCTTACTGGCTTTAACTCCGACTGGCACGTAGGGCAGCAACGAAGCTTTTTCCACTACTGCTTGTTTTGGGCCTCCTTTTGAATGTATTCCACATCTGTTTCCAGGTTTTCATTTCTCTTTCCACGATTCTGCACCAGGTGATTTTTCATTTTTCTCGCTTTTCTTCTGCCTTCTGGTGTCCCAATGCAACGCTGTTCTCGCAATGCTCTCCTGTTCTCTTCCTGTATATGATATGCCCTAGACACCTCCGCCTTCTTCTCACAGGGTAGATTCCACTTTGTCTTGGGTACATTGCTGAAAGAGTTCTTCATGTGTTATTCTATCTGGCCATGTTATTCTATCTGGCCAAAAAATTATGTAGAAGATTCTTTGCAAGCTTTGATTGTGGAAGACAGATAG
The DNA here is from genome assembly GCA_037039925.1 of Doris montereyensis. Classification (NCBI taxonomy): domain Eukaryota; kingdom Metazoa; phylum Mollusca; class Gastropoda; order Nudibranchia; family Dorididae; genus Doris; species Doris montereyensis. The sequence continues at coordinate 111,247 of JAXRKP010000687.1, read as the reverse complement.
CTAGCTTGTTTAGATCATCGTCTGTGTCATTTGTCAGCAGTTTGAGCCATTCAGTAGGGTGCCAAGAACAAAGCTTTCATGTAATTTTAGTTTTGTAATGCGGCTATACGTTTGTGATTTCCATATATTATTGGGCACACTAAAGGTGTTTCTGGCTTTGTTAAGTCGATTCTGGATGTCCCTGTTTGCTCTTCTGTCATTAGTAAAAATGTGTTTTTTAAGTATGTGAATTAATTTTGTAAGCTTGTATTAGTGCGGGATTCATAATATTTAAAACCATATCTTCTGGCTAAAATCTAAGACTTATCCTGCACCTGTTGAGCGCAATGACAGAAATATTTTTCCTGCACCTGTTGATGGGTGCGAGATAGCAGTGCTAGATCATGGGCAAAATGACAGAAATATTTTTCCTGCACCTGTTGATGGATGCGAGATAGCAGTGCTAGATCATGGGCAAAATGAGAGAAATATTTTTCCTGCACCTGTTGATGGGTGCGAGATAGCAGTGCTAGATCATGGGCAAAATGAGAGAAATATTTTTCCTGCACCTGTTGATGGATGCGAGATAGCAGTGCTAGATCATGGGCAAAATGAGAGAAATGTTTTTCCTGCACCTGTTGATGTGGTGTGAGATAGCAGTGCTAGATCATCGGCAAAACCAAGTCTTCCAGTGTTGAGAAGCCTCTACCTCTCCTGTGGTAAGTCGCGTCACCCAGCCAATGGCAAGATTTAACAGGAGCGCTGACATTTCTCACAGCCTTGTCTTAACGTCAAATTTGTGGTTTCTGTTTCCCACCTTGTAAGTGAAAACTCTTGATTATGAGAATGCGGTGTGTAAAGAGATCTCGTACTTTCATTATATTCACCATTAAGCTCTCCCTGTGTATGCTGTTGACTGCCTTCTCAAAGTCAATTAAGTTTACATAAAGCTGGCTTTACCGTTTTGTGTACGGTTCCATGACGTTTCTTAGTGCAAATGTCTGGTCAATGCGACCTCTTCCTTTCCTTAAACCATGCCTGCGCTATTTGAAGTAGTTGGTCAACTGCGCCTGAAAGTTGTTCTATTATGATTTTGGGTAATACCTTGCTTTGAAATGATAGAAGGGTTATTCCACGCCAGTTATTACATCCCCTTAGTATGCCTTTCTTTGGTATTCTTACAATTATTCCTTCTGTCCAATCTGTGGGGATTTTCTTTTCCTCACATATTATGTCGATGTACTAGTTCAATAGATGACTAAACCATTTCATGAAAAAAGAGACTGATAATGCTAAAGTGTATATGACGTTTTGCTGAGACGTTTTTTAAGCATTTTTATTTCACTTGTAAGGATAGGTATTGATGGAAATTTAACTGGAAAAAAACCCAACTTGTATGAGGGTGAAAAGGCATAATTGAAATTGATAATGTTGTTGCTCGAAGTCTTATGAGCAGCTTAAGTGCAGATTTGGTTTCCATTCCATAAGCCGTTGTATATTATCATGTTGAAGAGTTTATAAACTGCACTTACAAACTAAAAGTCTTATAAAGAAAATAAAACAAACAGTTTATTTCTTTTTGATAGCTCCCCATTGTGATTTTATGCAGAAGTATGTTTCAATTCAAGCTTCATTCATTTTGAATTTGTTGGGAATAATTAGATATTGATGGGATTCAAAGAACAAGATAATAATGGTCTTTTTTTTCCATTACTTTGAGGGCAGTAAATGGTCATTCTTTTTCTACAGTATTTGTTTTTAAAGGTAGTCTATATGCATGATGATTTATGGCAATATCTTTCCAGGTTTTCCGCAAGCTGACTTCTCTTGGCATGACTGACAAGATAGAGGGCAAGCTCTTGGTATGGGAAATGTATTGATATCTTTTGTGTTTTCTTTTTATCAACATTGATTTTTAGATATTGGATGACAAAATGATTTCGGTTTAAATCAAGAAAAGTAGACCGTCACCACTGTTACGCAACGAACACCACACACAACAAAGGCGTGTAAAAAATAGATAACCGGCTTTTTCCAACTTTATCGGACGTCTCCTATTGCAAAGAATAAATGTCTACTAAAAATCGTGTTCCCTCTGGAAGAAGTGGAACTTGTATTTGTGACATTTCCTGAAGAATCACGTGCTTCTCCTGAGTCTTCTGACCGTGCAGTTTTTAGATTTTGTAGTCAATCTTGTTTTTTGGGTTTTTTCACTGCCACTCCATTATACGAATTGCAAAGAAATTCAGCACATGTAAACGATTTCACATATAAGGACTTATAAAATGTATGTTATTTACGTGTGAACCCTGATACCTCCATGAAGACGTTGACAATCTAATAGAACAGATTTTATTTTATGAGCAAGACTCCCATGGAATCATTTAGAACTTATCTTACTGGACTAATTATTTATCACAAGAAAAATATTGTTATTTAAATGAGACTTGTTTTTCCATATTGTATATGCAGTGATGTGCATTTGTTTCCCAGAATATAGCATTTAAACTGTGTGAATTGTTTGGCATTGTGTAGTAATGATATTACAATAGAGTTGGGTTTTTTTCTCTTTTTTATCTCTTTCCCTCCAGGCAATGAAAGATTTGCTGTTAAAGTTACACAAGAATAGGGCAGGGTAAGTCAATACACAATTGAAGAGTTTATTTGCAAAGTCAGACATGGACACTTTTGAGATATTTTTACATTGAAAATAAATAATTATAAATGGCTCCCAGTTATCTATAAAATTGGAATTACAGCCGTGTGGCATGAGAAAGATATAAGCTGCATAGCTTGCCAACCAGTATTTAGTACGTTGTTTTTTTTGGCTGAGCTGTAAGTCTGTATTTGCCTTGAAATGTACGTATGTGAAGGTTAACTGTATGTTGTTTGTATAGAAACCTAAGTTAACAGCAGAGCTTCAGAGAGAGCGCATGAGGGAAAGTCCAGAGACAAAACAACCATCGCACTTCACCGGAAAGGCCAGTGATGGGCAATTTTTTGTGTTATTTACCTTCGAGGGGATCAATGTTAAAGTTAAATGATCAATGTTAAAGTTAAATGATCAATGTTAAAGTTAAATGATCAATGTTTTCTGCAGTGCAACGGGGCTGTTGTGCGAGTTAGAATTAGCGTGCACAGTAAGAGAACGTTTTTTGATTTGACACCGTTGGCAGTTATGCAGCAGCTGTTGTAAGAAGAACATTTTTTTAAACAGATTCGAGATTGAGTTGTAAACTATGATTGGACATAAATATCTAAAATTTGTAAACTGTTGCGTACTTTGCATGTAAAAGTCTTCAATTGTTTAAAAATGTTGCCGTCAACCTGTCTCACATTGAGCAGAGGGCGGTTGGTGCTGCTAGTAGGTCCTACTGCTTTCCTTTCCTTCTTTCACTTCATCTTTTATCTCGCTGTTTCTTCTTCATTCACTCTGAGATCACCACGTGTGGTGGACAGGATAAATTCCAATGAAGCAAACAAACGAACGCATGTGTGCATTGAATAAGTTAAATTGCAATGAAGCAAACAAACGAACGCATGTGTGCATTGAATAAGTTAAATTGCAATGAAGCAAACAAACGAACGCATGTGTGCATTGAATAAGTTAAATTGCAATGATGCTTCATCTTCATTTTCCCCTTGATTCACCCCGCGATCACCGCATATGGTGGACAGGATAATTTGCCCTTGAAACTGAACTAACTATAATGCTTTAAAATGTTTACTTAATTTGTTAATGTATGAAATTTGTGGCTACCTCTTCAGGTCTTCAGAAACCCAGGAACTACCGACTACGACTGGCATGATCGACATTACCTGCTTTGGCCGCATCGTGACAAGATCAGCACGCTGACCTCAGAAGAATGGGGCCTTAAACGCTCACTCAGCACCACCTAGCTCCAGGGTTCGTTGCTTTTGGACAAAAAATAGTAGTAGTAGTAGTAGTAGTATTTTTAATATATTAGTAGTATTGTTCTTTAACGGGGAGGGGCGACTCCTGAAAAAGAATTTTACCTATTGATTTAAGGCAATCACCTTGTGTGTGTGTATATATATATATATATATATATATATATATATATATATATATATATATATATATATATACACACACACACATATATATATATATGTAATGGGTTTTTATGTCCTGAGTAAATACATATATATATATATATATATATATATATATACACACACACGCACATATATATATATATATGTAATGGGTTTAGTGTCTGAGTTGAAATACATATATATATATATATATATATATATATATATATATATAATAGTTGAAAGATGTTATATATAATAGTTGAAAGATATATATATATAGGTGTAATGGGTTTGGTGTATATATATATATATACTGAGTTGAAATAAATATAAATGGGTTTGTGTGCATTGAGTCTATATATATATATATATATATAGGTAATGGGTTTATGTACTGAGTTGAAATATATATATATATATATATATATATATATAGGTGTAATGGGTCGACGAGTATATATATATAGGAGTAATGGATTTGGTGTCCTGAGTTGAAAGATATATATATAGGTGTAATGGGTTTGGTGTCCTGAGTTGAAAGATATATATATATATAGGTGTAATGGGTTTGGTGTACTGAGTTGAAATATATATATATATAGGTGTAATGGGTTTGGTGTACTGAGTTGAAATAGATATATATATAAGTGTAATGGGTTTGGTGTACTGAGTTGAAAATATATATATATATATAGGTGACAGCCATGGGTTTGGTGTACTGAGTTGAAATATATATATATATATATATATATATATATATAGGTGTAATATTTGGTGTCCTGAGTTTGAAATATATATATATATAGGTGTAATGGGTTTGGTGTACTGAGTTGAAATATGTATTGACATACTGTTAAACATCAACTGAGAGTCCAACATCACCAAGTTTACTGCTCTAACTTTAGTTTTTAGGGTATTATGGCTTAGTGTTTTTCATTGAGAATCTTAACCAGATTCCCCTACCTCGGACCCTAAATAATGTGTAAAAGATATTTTGGCTTAAAATGGTCTATTGGCCACATGAACATTACCTACAAAATTACACTGTGGCTGAATTTTTCTAAGCTCGAAACACCAAGAATGTCTGCCAGCCTGTATTCTATAGGACGGGCAAAAATTGCCATCCGTTAAGGGATATGATGTTAATAGATTTTTAATATCGATTGATGTTGCTTGAGTGAGATTTCAGTTAGCTTCTTTTTTTTCTTATATTCTTTTTGTATTCATTCATTCATTCGTTTAATCATGAATTCATATATTCATCGTGTCTTTAATACGCTTGACTGATTTGTACTGCTTCACCACTAAATCATGGCAAACCGCACAGACTATTTGTTTGATAATCATCAATTTCCTCTAACCCTCTTCTTGTTTTTCCATGTCCTAAATTACCCCATATGGTTCTATTTTTTAACGTGCAATCTTTCTAACCCATTTTAGCTATTTGATTCACATGATATTTTGTTATGTATTGTAATCTGTTTACAGACGTCCATCAAAGAAAACTGAAGCAGGAAGCTGTGAACATGGTAAGCAGTGATCTAATTTAATCCCATTCTTATATTCATTATTATTTAGCATTAGAGGTGGTGTTCTTATATATATGTATATATATATATATATATATATATATATATATATATATATATATATATATATATATATATATATATATATATATATATTCATATATATATATATTGTATTTTCAATAAGAATCGTTAAGTATAAAAACACAGAGTTGTAGAAAGCAAAAAAGTGTATGAAACAAATTCTGGGAGCACAGGTGCTTCTAAGACTTTAACACAGATGCTTCTAAGACACTTCAACACAAGTGCTTCTAAGACTTTAACACAGGTGCTTCTAAGACACTTCAACACAAGTGCTTCAAGACACAAGTGCTTCTAAACACTTTAACACAGGTGCTTCTAAGACTTTAACACAGGTCTAACACTTTAACACAGTGCTTCTAAGACTTTTAACACAAGTGCTTCTAAGACTTTAACACAGGTGCTTCTAAGACACTTCAACATCAAGTGCTTCTAAGACTTTAACACAGGTGCTTCTAAGACACTTTAACACAGGTGCTTCTAAGACACTTTAACACAAGTGCTTCTAAGACTTTAACACAAGTGCTTCTAAGACTTTAACACATGTGCTTCTAAGACACTTTAACACAGGTGCTTCTAAGACACTTTAACACTGGTGCTTCTAAGACACTTTAACACAACTGAGACTAAGACACTTTAACACAGGTGCTTCTAAGACACTTTAACACTGGTGCTTCTAAGACACTTTAACAGGTGCTTCTAAGACACTTTAACACAGGTGCTTCTAAGATACTTTAACACAGGTGCTTCTAAGACACACTAAAATTTCTAATCCAAAATACATCAACTGAGACACTTTAACACAAATGCTTCTAAGACACTTTAACACAGGTGCTTCTAAGAATACAAAATACATCAACTGAGACAATTTAATTCACATGCTTAATAAGACACTTTAACACTGGTGCTTCTAAGACACTTTAACACAATGCTTCTAAGACACTTTTAACACAGGGCTTCTAGATACTTTAACACTGGTGCTTCTAAGACACTTTAACACAGGTGCTTCTAAGACACTTTAACACTGGTGCTTCTAAGATACTTTAACACTGGTCATATTCTAAGACACTTTAACACAGGTGCTTCTAGATACTTTAACACTGGTATTCTGGACATTTAACACAAGTGCTTCTAAGACACTTTAACACAAGTGGGAGGTTCTAGGACACTGTTGTTGTTGATAGGTTAGAACACTGGGAGGTTGGAGGGCACTGTTGTTGTTGATAGGTTAGATCAGTCATTTGGATACAAAGTTTGTTATTGGTCACAATATAGATCAGATCGTGGAGGTTGGAGGACACTGTTGTTGTTGGTATTTTAGATCAGTGGGAGGTTGGAGAATCAGAGTGGAGAAAATCAGTGGCAATGAGGACACTGAGTGTTGTTGTCCATCTCTAGTCAACGATTTCCATGGCTCAAAGGTTAGATCGTCGTTGGAGGGCATGGACTTGCTGGGAACTCCAGGACACTGCTTGTTTAGTCATCAACCAGCGTCCCCAGGAAGTGGCACCCAGTCCGGTCACCGTTGTTGTAGGTTAGATCATGGTTGAGTCCAGGTCAGTGGGAGGTTGGAGGACACTGTCCGTTGACAGGTTAGATCAGTGGGAGGTGTCCAGGACACTGTTGTTGTTGATAGGTTAGATCAAGGGAGGTTGGGGTCACTGTGTTGTTGATAGGTTAGATCAGTGGGAGGTTGGAGGACACTGTTGTTGTTGATAGCTTAGATCAGTGGAGGTTGGAGGACACTGTTGTTGTTGATAGGTTAGATCAGTGGGGGTTGGAGGACACTGTTGTTGTTGATAGGTTAGATCAGTGGGGAGTTGGAGGACACTGTTGTTGTTGATAGGTTAGATCAGTGAGAGGTTGGAGGACACTGTTGTTGTTGATAGGTTAGATCAGTGAGGAGGTTGGAGGACACTTGGAGGGCACTGTTGTTGATAGGTTAGATCAGTGGGAGGTTGGAGGACACTGTTGTTGTTGATAGGTTAGATCAGTGGGAGGTTGGAGGACACTGTTGTTGTTGATAGGTTAGATCAGTGGGAGGTTGGAGGACACTGTTGTTGTTGGTAGGTTAGAACAGTGGGAGGTTGGAGGGCACTGTTGTTGTTGATAGGTTAGATCAGTGGGAGGTTGGAGGGCACTGTTGTTGTTGTAGGTTAGAACAGTGGGAGGTTGGAGGGTGCACTGTTGTTGTTGTTGGTAGGTTAGATCAGTGGGAGGTTGGAGGACACTGTTGTTGTTGATAGGTTAGAACAGTGGGAGGTTGGAGGGCACTGTTGTTGTTGGTAGGTTAGAACAGTGGGAGGTTGGAGGACACTGTTGTTGGTAGGTTAGAACAGTGGGAGGTTGGAGGACACTGTTGTTGTTGATAGGTTAGATCAGTGGGAGGTTGGAGGGCACTGTTGTTGTTGGTAGGTTAGATCAGTGGGAGGTTGGAGGGCACTGTTGTGTTGTTGGTTTTTAGATCAGTGGGAGGTTGGAGGGCACTGTTGTTGTTGGTAGGTTAGATCAGTGGGAGGTTGGAGGACACTGTTGTTGATAGGTTAGATCAGTGGGAGGTTGGAGGGCACTGTTGTTGTTGGTAGGTTAGATCAGTGGGAGGTTGGAGGACACTGTTGTTGTTGATAGGTTAAATCAGTGGGAGGTTGGAGGACACTGTTGTTGTTGGTAGGTTAGATCAGTGGGAGGTTGGAGGACACTGTTGTTGTTGATAGGTTAGATCAGTGGGAGGTTGGAGGACACTGTTGTTGATAGGTTAGATCAGTGGGAGGTTGGAGGGCACTGTTGTTGTTGGTAGGTTAGAACAGTGGGAGGTTGGAGGACACTGTTGTTGATAATTAGATCAGTGGGAGGTTGGAGGGCACTGTTGTTGATAGGTTAGAACAGTGGGAGGTTGGAGGACACTGTTGTTGTTGATAGGTTAGATCAGTGGGAGGTTGGAGGAACTGGTTGTTGGTAGCTGGATCAGGGGAGGTTGGAGGGACACTGTTGTTGTTGATAGGTTAAATCAGTGGGAGGTTGGAGGGCACTGTTGTTGATAGAGTTAGAACAGTGGGAGGTTGGAGGACACTGTTGTTGTTGATAGAAGTTAGATCAGTGGGAGGTTGGAGGACACTGTTGTTGTTGGTAGGTTAGATCAGTGGGAGGTTGGAGGGCACTGTTGTTGTTGGTTACAGGTTAGATCAGTGGGAGGTTGGAGGACACTGTTGTTGTTGATAGGTTAGATCAGTGAGAGGTTGGAGGACACTGTTGTTGAGGTAGGTTAGATCAGTGGGAGGTTGGAGGGCACACTGTTGTTGATAGGTTAGATCAGTGGGAGGTTGGAGGACACTGTTGTTGTTGATAGGTTTGGAGATCAGTGGGAGGTTGGAGGACACTGTTGTTGTTGATAGGTTAGATCAGTGGGAGGTTGGAGGACACTGTTGTTGTTGTTGGTAGGTTAGATCAGTGGGAGGTTGGAGGACACTGTTGTTGATAGGTTAGAACAGTGGGAGGTTGGAGGACACTGTTGTTGTTGATAGGTTAGATCAGTGGGAGGTTGGAGGACACTGTTGTTGGTAGGTTAGATCAGTGGGAGGTTGGAGGACACTGTTGTTGTTGATAGGTTAGATCAGTGAGAGGTTGGAGGACACTGTTGTTGATAGGTTAGATCAGTGAGAGGTTGTTGTTGTTGATAGGTTAGATCAGTGGGAGGTTGGAGGACACTGTTGTTGATAGGTTAGATCAGTGAGAGGTTGGAGGACACTGTTGTTGTTGATAGGTTAGATCAGTGAGAGGTTGGAGGACACTGTTGTTGATAGGTTAGATCAGTGGGAGGTTGGAGGACACTGTTGTTGTGGATAGTCGTTGATCAGTGAGAGGTTGGAGGGAGGGCACTGTTGTTGATGATCGGTTAGATCAGTGAGAGGTTGGAGGGACACTGTTGTTGTTGATGGTTAGACGGGAGGTTGGAGATCAGTGGTTGAGGTTGGAGGACACTGTTGTTGATGGATAGGTTAGATCAGTGAGAGGTTGGAGGACACTGTTGTTGTTGGTAAGGTTAGATCAGTGGGAGGTTGGGAGGACACTGTTGTTGTTGATAGGTTAGATCAGTGGGAGGTTGGAGGGCACTGTTGTTGTTGTTAGGTTAGATCAGTGGGAGGTTGGAGGACACTGTTGTTGTTGATAGGTTAGATCAGTGGGAGGTTGGAGGGCACTGTTGTTGTTGTTAGGTTAGAACAGTGGGAGGTTGGTCGGGTCACTGTTGTTGTTGATAGGTTAGATCAGTGGGAGGTTGGAGGACACTGTTGTTGTTGTTGTTGTTAGAACAGTGGGAGGTTGGAGGGCACTGTTGTTGTTGGTAGGTTAGAACAGTGGGAGGTTGGAGGGCACTGTTGTTGTTGGTAGGTTAGAACAGTGGGGAGGTTGGAGGACACTGTTGTTGGTAGAGGAACTTTGAATCACTGCATATGAGGAATTGGGTCTCCACATATGATGGACAGGGCAAGTTTCAATGAAAACCACAAAAGGGGATTTGCTTTCTATTGAAGACGTTGAATTTTCTGGTTTTTATTTTTTTTTAAGTCGGATGGGGGTGGAACTTGAGAGGAACTGTGAAGAAACCACGTTCATGGTTGTTTCTTTTCTTGAGAAAAAACCCTACTTCCATTTTTAGTGTGGCCCTACTTCCATTTTTAGTGTATCCTACTTCCATTTTTACTGTGGCCCTACTTCCATTTTTAGTGTGGCCCTACTTCCATTTTTACTGTAGGCCCTGCTTCCATTTTTACTGTGGGTATTAGGTGGACGTTGCTAGTAGGTCTCACTTTTATAATTTCCCTCTTTCCACGGGGCCTTTTATCTCAGTCATTGCTTTTCAATTGACCTTGAGATCACCCTCGATGGAAGGTGTAAATTGGAACGAAACAGAATCAGGTGTATAATTTTTTTTCAAAGATCTCTTCCAAGTATGCATATTTGTTTACTCAAAGGAGAAGTTATGATCTTAGACAAACAGTCACATTAATCTTGTTTTCATGTTTTTTATTTTTACTTTTCATCTATTCGGCTTTATGAGAAAGTGCTACACGCTGCAAGCTTGTTGTTAATGTCGTTGTTTACTACCATCATTATCTTAATATCATTATACATCTTGTACTTAACTCATACTCTGTATGTACATGTATGTATATAAATATGTATATATGTGTGTATGTACGTATGTATATGTGTGTGTATGTACGTATGCATGTCTGTATGTATGTATGTGTATATTTGTGTATGGGTGTGTATGTATGTATTTATGTATTTATGTATGTATGTATTTATGTATGTACATGTATTCAAGTTTCCCTAGTAGCTTCATATACCATACAATTATAGCTTTATATGTAACCTCTTATGAAATATTTTTACTTTGAACCGTAGTCATTTATTAGTTATATACAAACTACGTTATATTTCTACATTTTTTTTATTTTAACTACTGATGTGATCAAAATGATGTGCCAATGATGGACAATAAAGTTATTATTATTATTATTATTATTATTATTATTATTAGTAGTAGTAGTAGTAGTAGTAGTAGTAGTAGTAGTAGTAGTAGTAGTAGTAGTAGTATTAGTATTATTATTGTTGTTATATTAATATTATTAATATTATTATTATTATTATTATTATTATTATTATTATTATTATTATTATTATTATTATTTTATTAATATTATTAATATTATTATCCTATAGTGAATACACTACACAGCCCCAACAACTTCACATATAGGATTTATTGTAATTATAATGCATCAAGTGGTTTTGCTCATTTCGTCGATGTGATCCACAGTCATCACACGGTATGCCAAATGCAGATGGGAGCTGAGAGATCTGGTCCACCACCGTCAAGCGGCAGTTTGAGGTCGACGTTCAGTCGACTGACGTCATCTCCGGCATTGCCTGGGACGCCCAGCACCCCAAGACAACTGGAAACCCAAGGGAATGTTGGTTGCACACCTACAGGAACACCGTGGTGCTATAAACAGGTGTGCGACTAAGTTGAAGTGCAAGGACAAGAGTTCATCAATCATATTATTATTATTGCAGACATCAAACATACTTATTATCTCAGTGTCTTGTCTTTCTTTTTATTTTTCTCTGGATTTTTTAGTTTTGTATTTCTCTGTTTTCTTTTATGTATGTGTCTCATCTCTTTTGTTGTGTGTCTCTGATTTTGCGTGGTGGGTGGGTGGGGGGGTGTGCTACCAGTTGGTTTTACTTCTTCCCTTTCCATCTTTCGCCTATCTTTCATCTTGCTGTTCTTTTTAAGTCACTACTAGATCACTGTTTATGGTAGAATTGGGGGGGGGGGGGGGGGGGTGGTGAATTTCAATGAAGTGACTTTACATGTCTCTCTCCCTTTTATCTTGTGCTTCTTGTGTAATAATTTATTTATTTTTTGTCTTCGTTTCCTTACAGACTTTCTCTCAGTCATGACCACAGGTATTTCACCAGCTGTTCCAACGACGGTACCGTCCGTTTGTGGGAAGTCGCAAAGCTTGAGGGGAAGACTGCCGCTAATAGGTCAAAAGTTTGTCTTAACAAACAAGGTAAGCCAAGTTCAGTTATCAATTCATGTTCTTTCTTTTTATTATTGTTGCTTTGTATTAGAGTGGAACTGAAAATGGGGGACCATACGTTGATGAAGTTCAATGATATAATATGAATTCTCTTGAGCATGTTTAAACAATCAGGAGAGTCAGGCTGAGAAATAAGTTACAGGTTGTTTTAGCTTGTGTTATGTATATATTATATGCCATTTTATATCATGATTATGATTGAAGTTGTCACATTAGCTGTGGCTTTTTTTTTTTGCTTTATCCTCACTGGCCTTCTTTTCTTTTCTTCTTTTTTTTTTTTTTTTCACTTTTGCTTTTGAACACTTCAGGAGGAAAAATCAAATGCACAACGTTTTTGGACCATGCCAACGCGCCTAGCATCTGCATCTGACAACAACTCCATCTTTGTTTACAAGTAAGGAAGAAAACGACTTACTCTTTTTCTTTATTTCCTTTGCTGTTGGAGGGGAAGTTTTTTATGTTGGTAAAATATTCCCAATCCCGATCTGATCATCATGCTTATTTGGACTCTTGTCTTGTCAGGCTGGACAGCGGCAATGTACAGATGGAGGCAAGCCACATGGTTGACCACAGCATCTACGGCCAGATCATGGACATGGCACACTTTGACTCAGGTAACAGACAGAAAATCCAAACACGGTTACTGAACTTTCCGTGAACGGAAATGTTTGTGTATTTCTACTTCTTTCTTTTCACATGATTACGTACATTTTCCTGTGGTTCAGTGGAGGGGGCAACTGGTAGGTGTGGGCAGTCAGTGGGAGCTACTGGTAGGTGTGGGCAGTCAGTGGGAGTTACTGGTAGGTGTGTAGACAGTCAGTGGGAGTTACTGGTAGGTGTGTAGGCAGTCAGTACTGGTAGGTGTGTAGGCAGTCAGTACTGGTAGGTGTGTAGGCAGTCAGTGGGAGGCAGTCAGTGGGAGCTACTGGTAGGTGTGTAGGCAGTCAGTACTGGTAGGTGTGTAGGCAGTCAGTACTGGTAGGTGTGTAGGCAGTCAGTACTGGTAGGTGTGTAGGCAGTCAGTGGGAGCTACTGGTAGGTGTGTAGGCAGTCAGTGGAGCTACTGAGCTGTGGGCAGTCAGTGGGAGCTACTGGTAGGTGTGTAGGCAGTCAGTCACTGGGAGTGGGCTCAGTGGGAGCTACTGGTAGGTGTGGGCAGTCAGTGGGAGTTACTGGTAGGTGTGTAGGCAGTCAGTACTGGTAGGTGTGTAGGCAGTCAGTACTGGTAGGTGTGTAGGCAGTCAGTGAGACCTACTGGTAGGTGTGGGCAGTCAGTACTGGTAGGTGTGTAGGCAGTCAGTGAGACCTGGTAGGTGTGGGCAGTCAGTGGGAGCTACTGGTAGGTGTGTAGAGTCAGTGGGACCTACTGGTAGGTGTGGGCAGTCAGTGGGACCTACTGGTAGGTGTGGGCAGTCAGTGGGACCTACTGGTAGGTGTGTAGGCAGTCAGTGGACCTACTGGTAGGTGTGGGCAGTCAGTGGGAGCTACTGGTAGGTGTGTAGGCAGTCAGTGGGAGCTACTGGTAGGTGTGGGCAGTCAGTGGGAGCTACTGGTAGGTGTGTAGGCAGTCACTGTGGGAGTCCTACTGGTAGGTGTGTGGGCAGTCAGTGGGACCTACTGGTAGGTGTGGGCAGTCAGTGGGACCTACTGGTAGAGTCAGTGTGGTAGGTGTGTGCAGTCAGTGAGACCTACTGGTAGGTGTGTAGGCAGTCAGTGGGAGTTACTGGTAGGTGTGTGTCAGGCAGTCAGTGGGAGCTACTGGTAGGTGTGTAGGCAGTCAGTGAGGAGTTGGGCAGTCTGAGTGTGTAGGCTACTGGGAGCTAGGTGTGGGCAGTCAGTGGGTGAGTTACTGGTAGGTGTGTAGGCAGTCAGTGGGAGCTACTGGTAGGTGTGGGCAGTCAGTGGGAGCTGTGGTAGGTGTGTGTACTGGCAGTCAGTGGGACCTACTGGTAGGTGTGGGCAGTCAGTGGGAGCTACTGGTAGGTGTGTAGGCAGTCAGTGGGAGCTACTGGTAGGTGTGTAGGCAGTCAGTGGGAGCTACTGGTAGGTGTGTAGGCAGTCAGTGGGAGCTACTGGTAGGTGTGTAGGCAGTCAGTGGGAGCTACTGGTAGGTGTGTAGGCAGTCAGTGGGACCTACTGGTAGGTGTGTAGGCAGTCAGTGGGAGTTACTGGTAGGTGTGTAGGCAGTCAGTGGGAGCTACTGGTAGGTGTGTAGGCAGTCAGTGGGAGTTACTGGTAGGTGTGTAGGCAGTCAGTGGGAGTTACTGGTAGGTGTGTCAGTGCAGTCAGTGGGAGTTACTGGTAGGTGTGTAGGCAGTCAGTACTGGTAGGTGTGTAGGCAGTCAGTACTACTGGTAGGTGTGGGCAGTCAGTCAGACCTACTGGTAGGTGTGGGCAGTCAGTCAGTCAGTGGGACCTACTGGTAGGTACTCAGGGTAGGTGTGTAGGCAGTCAGTGGCACCTACTGGTAGGTGTGTAGGCAGTCAGTGGGACCTACTGGTAGGTGTGTAGGCAGTCAGTGGGACCTACTGGTAGGTGTGGGCAGTCAGTGGGACCTACTGGTAGGTGTGTAGGCAGTCAGTACTGGTAGGTGTGTAGGCAGTCAGTGAGACCTACTGGTAGGTGTGGGCAGTCAGTGAGACCTACTGGTAGGTGTGGGCAGTCAGTGGGACACTGGTAGGTGTGGGCAGGTAGGTGTGTAGGCAGTCAGTGGGACCTACTGGTAGGTGTGGGCAGTCAGTGGGACCTACTGGTAGGTGTGGGCAGTCAGTGGGACCTACTGGTAGGTGTGGGCAGTCAGTGGGACCTACTGGTAGGTGTGTAGGCAGTCAGTGGGACCTACTGGTAGGTGTGGGCAGTCAGTGGGACCTACTGGTAGGTGTGTAGGCAGTCAGTGGGACCTAATGGTAGGTGTGTGGGCAGTCAGTGGGACCTACTGGTAGGTGTGGGCAGTCAGTGGGACCTACTGGTAGGTGTGTGGGCAGTCAGTGAGACCTACTGGTAGGTGTAGGCAGTCAGTGGGACCTACTGGTAGGTGTGGGCAGTCAGTGGGACCTACTGGTAGGTGGGACCTACTGGTAGGTGTGTAGGCAGTCAGTGGGACCTACTGGTAGGTGTGTAGGCAGTCAGTGGGACCTACTGGTAGGTGTGTAGGCAGTCAGTGAGACCTACTGGTAGGTGTGTAGGCAGTCAGTGGACCTACTGGTAGGTGTGTAGGCAGTCAGTGAGACCTACTGGTAGGTGTGTAGGCAGTCAGTGGGAGCTAGTCAGTGGGAGTTGGTAGGTGTGGGCAGTCAGTGGGAGTTACTGGTAGGTGTGTAGGCAGTCAGTGAGACCTACTGGTAGGTGTGGGCAGTCAGTGGGAGTTACTGGTAGGTGTGGGCAGTCAGTGGGAGCTACTGGTAGGTGTGTAGGCAGTCAGTGGACTACTGGTAGGTGTGTAGGCAGTCAGTGAGACCTACTGGTAGGTGTGTGGCAGTCAGTGGGAGCTACTGGTAGGTATGGGCAGTCAGTGGGAGCTACTGGTAGGTGTGTAGGCAGTCAGTGGGACCTACTGGTAGGTGTGTAGGCAGTCAGTGGGACCTACTGGTAGGTGTGTAGGCAGTCAGTGGGACCTACTGGTAGGTGTGTAGGCAGTCAGTGGGAGTTACTGGTAGGTGTCTAGGCAGTCAGTCTGTAGTGGGGCAGTCAGTGGGACTGGTAGGTGTGTAGGCAGTCAGTGGAGCTACTGGTAGGTGTGTACTCAGGGGACCTACTGGTAGGTGTGTAGGCAGTCAGTGGGAGTTACTGGTAGGTGTGTAGGCAGTCAGTGGGAGTTACTGGTAGGTGTGTAGGCAGTCAGTGGGAGCTACTGGTAGGTGTGGGCAGTCAGTGGGAGCTACTGGTAGGTGTGTAGGCAGTCAGTGGGACCTACTGGTAGGTGTGGGCAGTCAGTGGAACCTTACTGGTAGGTGTGTAGGCAGTCAGTGGGAGCTACTGGTAGGTGTGTAGGCAGTCAGTGGGAGTTACTGGTAGGTGTGGGCAGTCAGTGGGAGCTACTGGTAGGTGTGGGCAGTCAGTGGGAGCTACTGGTAGGTGTGTAGGCAGTCAGTGGAGTTACTGGTAGGTGTGGGCAGTCAGTGGGAGTACTGGTAGGTGTGTAAGGCAGTCAGTGGGAGCTACTGGTAGGTGTGGGCAGTCAGTGAGACCTAGGTGTGGGCTCAGTACTGGTAGGTGTGTAGGCAGTCAGTGGGAGTTACTGGTAGGTGTGGGCAGGCAGTCAGTGGTAGGTGTTACTGGTAGGTGTGTGTAGGCAGTCAGTGGGACCTACTGGTAGGTGTGGGCAGTCAGTGGGACCTACTGGTAGGTGTGTAGTCAGTGGGAGTTACTGGTGGTGTGTAGGCAGTCAGTGAGACCTACTGGTAGGTGTGTAGGCAGTCAGTGGGAAGTTACTGGTAGGTGTGTAGGCAGTCAGTGAGACCTACTGGTAGGTGTGTAGGCAGTCAGTGGGAGTTACTGGTAGGTGTGTAGGCAGTCAGTGGGAGTTACTGGTAGGTGTGTAGGCAGTCAGTGGGAGTTACTGGTAGGTGTGTAGGCAGTCAGTGGGAGTTACTGGTAGGTGTGTAGGCAGTCAGTGGGAGTTACTGGTAGGTGTGGGCAGTCAGTACTGGTAGGTGTGGGCAGTCAGTGGGAGTTACTGGTATGTGTAGGCAGTCAGTGGGAGTTACTGGTAGGT
Source organism: Doris montereyensis (assembly GCA_037039925.1). NCBI lineage: Eukaryota > Metazoa > Mollusca > Gastropoda > Nudibranchia > Dorididae > Doris > Doris montereyensis. The sequence continues at coordinate 94,271 of JAXRKP010000687.1, read as the reverse complement.
GTGGGCAGTCAGTGAGACCTATTGGTAGGTGTGGGCAGTCAGTGGGAGCTACTGGTAGGTATGGGCAGTCAGTGGGGAGCTACTGGTAGGTATGGGCAGTCAGTGGGAGCTACTGGTAGGTCAGTGGGCAGTCATGGGCAGTCAGTGAGACCTACTGGTAGGTGTGGGCAGTCAGTGGGATCTACTGGTAGGTATGGGCAGTCAGTGGGAGCTACTGGTAGGTGTGGGCAGTCAGTGGGACCTACTGGTAGGTGTGGGCAGTCAGTGGGATCTACCGGTAGGTGTGGGCAGTCAGTGGGAGCTACTGGTAGGTGTGGGCAGTCAGTGGGAGCTACTGGTAGGTGTGGGCAGTCAGTGGGATCTAGGTAGGTATGGGCAGTCAGTGAGACCTACTGGTAGGTGTAGGCAGTCAGTGGTAGACCTACTGGTAGGTGTGGGCAGTCTGGTAGTGAGACCTGGTACTGGTAGGTGTAGTCAGCAGTCAGTCAGTGGGACCTACTGGTAGGTGTGAGGCAGTCAGTGAGATCTACTGGTATGGTGTGGGAGCTACTGTCAGTGAGTGGGACCTACTGGTAGGTGTAGGCAGTCAGTGAGACCTACTGGTAGGTGTGGGCAGTCAGTGGGACCTACTGGTGGGTGTGAGCAGTCAGTGAGACCTACTGGTAGGTGTGGGCAGTCAGTGGGAGCTACTGGTAGGTGTGGGCAGTCAGTGGGAGCTACTGGTAGGTGTATCAGGCAGTCAGTGGGAGGTACTGGTAGGTGTGGGCAGTCGGTGGGAGCTACTGGTAGGTGTGGGCAGTCAGTGGGAGTTACTGGTAGGTGTGGGCAGTCAGTGGGAGTTACTGGTAGGTGTGGGCAGGCAGTGGGAGGTACTGGTAGGTTCTGCTTTTTTTTTTTTCTTTCACTCTTTCCTTTATTTTCCATCTAGCCGTTTCCACTTGAAGTCACACTGAGATCACCATATATGGTGGATTGAGGAAATTTCCATAAAACAAAGTTTTATTTTATTTTGCTGTTTCCTTTAAGTTCACACTGAGATCACCGCACATGGTTCACATTATTTCACAAAGTCTTATTCATTTTCATGTGGCCTTTTTTTTTCTTTTCTTTTGGGGAGGGGGGGGGGGGGCATTGCTGACAGGTAGGTTTTACTTTCTTTTCATGCCATTACATTTTGTCTAATGCCCATGATGTGCATCAAAATTGCATCCCATAATAGTGTATATATATATATATATATATACCGACAGTGTAAATGTCTTTAACTCGTAAGTCCACGACCTTTCACAAATCACTTTTTGGCCTTTAATGCATGGTGATGTTTCCGGGCTTGCCTGTGAATGTCGTGCAAATTAAGCCAATAGAAATGCGTGATATATACTTTCAATACAAACACCCTGTTCAGTTTGAAACTCTTAGGTCGTTGTCTCTCTCGAAAAGCTTTCTCCAGCTGACTTACGAGTTGAGAGACTTTCACTATTGATAAAGTCAATGGGATAAATTGCAATGAAACAAACAGTTCTTTGATTTTTCAATTTTGAGACCTAAACATAAGATGAATAGTTGCATGGACGTAACGCAAGTTCAGTGCTATCTTGTGCTTTCTTCACGTTTCCCGATTTGAGACGTGATATCTTCGTTTAACTTCTTTTTTGCAGAGTGGACATAGAACAAAATTCATTGCCAAACTGCAAATTAAAATGTTCTGCCAAGATGTGTATGTCATAAGAATGGTGATTTATAACCCGTCTTATACTGGGTAACAATATCTAAAAAAACAACAAAAAAAACCAAAGCAAAATGGGAGGATAGCACTGTTCTCAAGATGTATGAAATAGGGGTTTTATTGATAGGGGTTTTATTGATAGCGGTTTTATTGATAGGGGTTTTATTGATAGGGGTTTTTGTTGATAGGGGTTTTTGTTGATAAGGGTTTTATTGATAGAGGTTTTATTGATAGGGGTTTTATTGATAAGGGTTTTATTGACAGGGGTTTTATTGATAGGGGTTCCTTTGCTGGCCATGCAAGCCAAAGGTCAACCAAACCGTGGGCGATTGGCTGGCGCTGCTGATAGGTCTTTCTTCTTTCTCTTTTTACTCTTTCACTTATCTTTTACCTTGCTGTTTCCTCTTAATTCAACCTGAGATCACCGCAATGGTGGACAGGATTAATTTCAAACAAACAAATCAGGTAAACCACTAGGAAGGAATGTTACCTTCTTTTTTTCTTTTCTTTCTAACACTAACACCTCCCATCGTCTTTTCCCCAGGTGCTCATTCAGTGTTGTGTTACGCCACTGTGTCCAGCCACATTGTCGGGTGGGACTTGCGCTGTCCGTCTGTCATCTGGGCCTTGAAGAACGATGCCAAGAATGGCCTGATTACCAGCTTTGCCGTCAACCAGTCTCAGAGCTGGCTGGCTGCCGGAACATCCAGTGGAACGGTGGTCTGTTGGGACATGCGCTTTCGAATGCCCATAAACAAAATACACCATCCGTCAGGTAGGGTCATAAATGTGCTAGGCACAAGGGCGCTGCTGGTAGGTCCCTACTTCTTTCCTTTCGTTCTTTCGCTTATCCTTCATCTTGCTGTTTCTTGTTAATTTGCCGTGCATAGGGTAGACAGGGTAAATTTCAATTAAACAAACAAATCGAAGTTAAAAGTCAATTTATGAATGCCAACCCATTTCATTTAATCTTTCTTTCTTTCTTTCATTATCAGCTCGCATTCTACCTTCCGGTGTATGGGTTTCGATGCCCGAAATGATCTTTCTCCAGGCTGCCCTGTCCTGACATTTTCTGCTTCTTCCATGAAAGTTAAATTTCTTTGCATTAATGCCTCTCTTATATCTTCTTCCCACTTTCTCCAAGGTCTGCCTTTTGGTCTTTTAACTTGAGTTTTAGCACTGTATACTGATTTAGCTATTCTATTGTCATTCATTCTTTTAACATGCCCAAACCATCTCAGTTGATCCATTTATATCTTAGTTTTTATGCTATCTGCTTTGATTTGATCTCTTATTGTTATATTTCTGATTTTGTCTCTTTTAGTTTTCCTTACTACTCTTCTTAGATATTTCATTTCGGCTGCCTGTACTCTACTGTATTCCCTACTGTCGAAGGTCCAGGTTTCACTGCCATAGAGGAGAGTAAGACAGTAAATTGTGTTGTATACTGCCATTTTGGTTTTTGTTGACAATTCTTGTTTACCGATAAATGCCTTTCCCAGATGGTTATATATTGCACTTGTCTTTTGGATTCTCTGGCTGATTTCTTCTCTTAGTTGTAGCTTTGAACTTGTTTTAAATTCTCCCTGCCCAATTTAAGATTTTATGTTACAGCTTCCCTAGTTACTAGCATTGTTTTGGTTTTCTTTGCATTAACTCTCATTCCTCTTTTATTTAATTCATATTCATCATGTTGATATTCGACTGGAGGTCCCTTTCTGATTTTCCAAACAAAACTAAATCATCAGCAAATGAAAGCATTGATACATTTACTGGTTTGAGCTTCCACATACCTACATTTTTCATTTTTGAGGATGCCTTTGCAACTGAATCCATAAATGTGATAAACAAAAGAGGACTTAGGATGCAACCCTGTCTTACTCCTATATCTACATCAAATTTTTCAGATACATTTCCAGCTACTCGCACTGCACATGTTGGTTTAATGTAAAAACTTTTAATGGCATTTATTAAATTTTGCTCTACATTGTGTCTTTTAAGGAATGCCATAGTTCATCCCTCCTCACAGTGTCAAATGCCTTTTCTAAGTCAATAAAACACAGGTTTCTCTCAAGGAATTTTTCTATTATTTGTCTAATTGTAAATATGTGGTTTTGTACACTTCTTTGTGGTCTCAATCCACTTTGGTGTTCTTCAATCTGATCCTCTACTCTTTTCCTTAGTCTCATTTCCAGAATCCTGGCATACGCTTTTCCTGGAACGCTAAGTAGTGATATCCCTCTATAGTTTGAGCATTCCATAGTTGATCCTTTCTTATGTATTAGTACTACCGTTCCCTTTTTCCAGTCGTCTGTCACCTGTTTTGACTTCCATGCTTGTTGATATATAGCATGTAGTAGTTTGGCTGACTCTCTCCCTTGGTTTTTAATCATTTCTGGATAAACTTGGTCTGCTCCTTGGCCCTTTCCTAATTTCACTTTTCTTATAGGTGTTTGGATTTCTTCCATTGAGATATCTACATCTTCAGCTGTCTCATCTGGATTGCTTGTTACTCTTACTAATTGATCTGTACTCCTTGTTTCATCATATGTTCTGGAGGGATTATGTAATTGCTGAAAACATTTTCTCCACATTTCCATGATTTCCCTACATCCTTTCATTATTTCTCCTTTAGCGTTCTTAATTTGTCATATTGGGCATGCTTTGGTCTTTCTCATGCTCTTCATTGCTCCCCAGAACCTTTTGATTTCCTTGATAGCTTTCTTGAAGTCTTTGTCCAAACTCTTTCCACTGTTCCTGTTTTGCTTTCCTAACTTCCTCTTTGGCGATAGTTCTTTTCCTATCCTCTAATCTCTTTGTTTACAAGTATTTCTTCCAGGCATCCTTCTTTTCTTTGATCTTAGTCTTGACATTCTCATTCCACCATGCTGTTCTTTTCCTATCTCCTTTAATTTGTTTCCTACGACAGACCTCTTCAGTACAACTGAGGAGTGTTTCTTTATACATTTGCCATTTTTCTTCTATTGTGCTATCTGTCTTTCACTGATAGATCTATTTATCCTGGATTGGAATATCTGTTTTACTATCGGTTTATTTAGTTTTTCTATTTTGAGTTTAGTAGCTTTCTTCTCTTTCCTTTTCTGTTTGTTTTCTTCAGTTAATAATCTCATTGTGGCTATCACTAGGTGATGATCACTAAATATTTCAGCTCCTCTGTTTACTCTTGCATCCATTGTACTGTAAAAAAGGGAGCTGCTAACTATTATGTAGTCTATGACTGACTTTTCACATCTGTCTTCATTTACTCTTGTATATTTGTGGATATCTTTATGAGGAAAAATGTGTTAGCTATTTTCATGTTAAAATCTATTAGTCTCTCTCCATTTGGAGAAGTTGTTGTCTTTCCTTCTTTACCTATTACTCTTCGTGATGTTTCTACATTGTTGCTTACTCTAGCATTTATCTCCTAAAGCCATTAGTTCCTGTTGGGGTTTGAGATTCTCTGCAGCTATTTGTAAATCGTTTTTGAAGATAGCTTTTTCTTCTTTAGTGCTATCTTCATTTAATTTAATTTCTCTTCCTTTTGGTTTAATATTTACCTTTTAATAGCCGTGGGCGTATAAATTTCCAACTTTCTTGTAGCTTTTCTCGCCTTTTATGCACTAGGAGGCCTACTCCAGCTCAAGCTCTATCTTTGACTTTGACATCTACTCATGAGAAGGTTAAAGTATGATTTGTTCCTACATTTTGTATTCCTTTTCCTTTTTTTCTTTGTTTCTGTAATAAGCTATGTCTACTTTGAATTTTTCAATTTCTTCAGCTAATTTTAACTCTTTTCCATTTATTGCCCTAACATTCCATGTTCCAAAAATCACAGTCCGTGTTCTTTTCCAGAGTCGTCTTCGAAAGTTTAAGCCGGGTTTATCATTGTATGTACTTCTTTGAATAAGGTTGTTTTTGGATAAAACAGGGGATTGGCCCACTGTACCCTAGGAAGATGGTGGGGCTGCCACCTTGAGGCCCCTACCAGGTCTTGTTATTTTCTGCCAGGGTTAACTCCCTTAACCTTTGGTCATTCAAGACCAGCCTGCAAGGCAGCAAGTTGTTTTTTGTCAGGCTTAACGCCCTTAGCCTTTGGTCAGCCAAGACCCACATTCAAGGCAGCAGGAGACTCGTGGAGGGCAGGAGTGTCTACTCCCCATACAGGTGCTTACCTGTCCATTGCCCTGTCATTTAATCTTTACTATGCTATTTTTGTAACTAATTTGCTGTCTCAAATGCTGAGCAATGTTTTTATCAGTCTTTGTGCATTCTGCCAAACCATTTCGGGAACTTACTTGTAATAATAATAATAATAATGAAATTAATAATGATAATAATAATTAATAATAATAATAATAATAATAATCATACTGATCATATTGATACTGACGATGATAATAATAATTAAAATGATTGATTTAGGTCGCCGTGTGAGAAAATTACCATGCACCCCATTGAGCAGTCGTGGTTTGTGTCCTCCTTCAACTGGAACAGTGAAGTGTCCATGTGGGACGCTGAGACGGGGCAACGGCAGAAAACGTTGTGGCGAGTACCGCTCCTCCTCTATCTTACAAAAAGGTGATCACGTTTTTTTGTCTTGCTTTCCGTCAGGGAAGGAGCTTTTCGTCTTATTTTTGCCGTCGTTGCTGCAGATGTTGTTGTTGTTGTTTGTCTTTCTGATTAGTTTCGGGGACCTTAAAGAAAATTGTTGGTATTGTTTAGAAGTGTTATTGATGTTGTCAACCTTACAGCTAAGGCAAAAGGAAATTCAATTCCGATTAGTATTCTTGGAAATTTGTGGGTGCTGCTGGTAGGTTTTAGTTGAGAATGCCTTCAACCTCCGGGCTTGAACCCACAACGCCCCCTCCCCACAGCTTAACAATGGGAAAAGAGAGAGAGAGAGTTAGACAATGAATGACTTTTATTTTCTCTCTATAGTTCAACAAAGTGAAAGAGGGATAAAGTTGGACAATGAATGACTTATATTTTTCCTCTACAGTTCAACAAAGGGAAAGAGGATGAGGGTATCTGTGGCATCCACATCGGCTTGACTGAGTCGAAAACCTTTGTCTTGACCGGGGAAACGGACATGAGATTGCGGTACTGGGACTTGAACTACCCAGCAAGCTCCTGCTGCTTCAGCTCGGGAATTGAAGACACTCGGCAGTTGTCTTTCACGTACAGGTGGGTCTTGATTTACCTACCCAGGCTTTGGGGCTTTGCCGGTGGTCAATGAGTGCTGTTGGCAAGTCTCTCGTCTTTGCTGTCTCTCTTTTTCTCTATCTATCTCTCTCTCTCTCTCTCTCTCTCTCTCTCTCTCTCTCTCACACATTTTTTTTATCTTGGTATTTCCTTTTTATATTTCACTTTGAGATCACCGCATATGGTGACCAGAATAAACTCCAGTGTTTTGCGGGCGCTGCTGGAAGGTCCCATTTCTTTCCTTTCCTTCTTTACCTTATCTTTCTTCATCTTGTTGTTTCCTCTTAATTTCACCCAGAGATCACCACAATGGTGGACGGGGTAAATTTCAATGAAACCAAACAAAAAAGTAAAAATCAGCATTTGTATTCAATACAAAATGTGATTGTGACCAGAATAAATTCCAGTGTTTTGGGGCTGTCAGTGTTTGTATTCCCATTTCTTGTTGGCTTCCTTCTTGTACCTTATCTTTCTTCAGTGTTTGTATTCCATACAAAATTTCACCCTGTCAGTGTTTGTATTCCACAAAATGTGCTTGTTGGTTGTCAGTGTTTGAAATCCAACAAAATGTGCTTGTTGGTTGTCAGTGTTTGTATTCCATACAAAATGTGCTTGTTGGTTGTCAGTGGGCTTTGCTGGTAAGTCCTACTTCTTTCTTTTCTCTCTTTCACATCTTTCTTCCATCTTGTTTCTTTTTGTTTTACTTCACTCCGAGATCACTACATATAGAAGACAGGGTACAATTCCAATGTTTGTGTTCTATCCAAGGTGAGCTTGCTGGTTGCTAGTAAGTAGGTGACGCTGGCAAATCCTACTTCTTTCCCCAGACCATCTTGTTTTTCCTCACCTCATTTCTCTTTTTTCCAGTGTTTGTAATCTCCATTTGATTGTTGCTTACGTGTTGTTGCTTACGTATTGTTGCTTACATGTTGTTGCCATCTTATCCTGAAGATTCGCCTCAAACATTTTGTGTGCAACGTCTTTTCTTCTCCCCTTTTATTAACTTCCAAGTTTTACATCCATGGTTTTTCAAAAGGCAAGGTATATATATATATATATATATATATAATATATATATATATATATATATATATATATATATATATATATATATATATATATATATATATATATATATATATACAGTAGAAATACTTTAAACCGAAAGAAGCTAAACCGAAAAAGTCGATGAACCGCAAAGAAATTGATAAATTGTACAAGTTTCTTCTTTGTCTTTGTATCAGTTCGTATGATAAACCGAAATGCTTCCAAGCGCAAATGACTTTAAACCGAAACAATTTTCCCCCTTTTTCTTTCGTTTCATCCTCTTCAATTTCAATAATCCCGCAAAGGGGTCACACATGGTCACACGTAATGCCTAGCGATGTGAAATAAAGAACGTAACTGAGGAGATGAGGGGGAGAGGGGTGGTAGTCAAACCCTTCAATCACCGCACATCGCTTAGACTTAGACGGCGAAAAGGGAAGACAGCGGGAGACTGGCACGGGAAGGGGAGGTGGGGGTGTAGAACCACGCAGGCGAGATGTTCTTGCTTGCTTGTGGTAAGTGTATAGTGTTGTAAGCACGTGGTAAGGCCTAAGTGTAGTGTAGATAGGTTCGCGCACATGTGTGTGCGTGTGTGTCTGCTTTGTTTTAGGCCTTTTTCAACACGGGGATAGGGGGTGTAGAGTTTAGCATTGATGCGTTTCATTTCCATTCACTTAGTCTCCCAGTCGCTGTGCATCATTCATTTAATTCATTTATCACTATCACTATCACGAGAACTTTTGATTGTTTCTGGGTTTTTTAGTTTTAATTCAGCCAGTCAAAGATGTCTAAAAGAAAGCACTGTGCATACACATTGGAGTTTTAACTCAATATTCTTTTGGAAGTGGACGAAAAGAAATTAAACAAGACGGAGATATGTAAAAAACATGGCATCCCGAACTCACCATTATCAACCATTTTGAAGGACAGGGAGAGGCTACAAAAGGCTCGTGAAGAGAAACGAAGTTTCGCCCGTCTACATGGATAGACTCTCCGTCTCAAAATCACGCCAAACATTTATAACAAACTTTTCACGAAAGCCTTATAAGTTGTATCCCTATCCCATCCCTTTCCCTCACCTTTCCTATTTTCCTTTTTTTCTTCTTGTTTTAATGAAATAAAGATGAAGAGACTGAATGAAAGATGAATACCTGATGATCCAAATCTGTATTTTGTTTTAAGTGTGAATGAGAGTATGAATGGGAAAAATAAAAATAAAACAAAAAAACCCAAAAAAAACAAACAAAACAAAACAAAAAAAAAAAAACCAACAATCAAAACAATTACATTATTATGGTCACCAAGAGGGCCTCTTTATTCATCAACATTAACAAAAGGAAACAACCCAATCCAAACAGTTACCCCCTTTAAAAACATGGCAAAAAAGGAAACTTACTTTAAACCAACATGCCTTTAAACCAAAATGGTTTAGAGGGTCCCTTAAATTTCGGTTTAAAGTATTTCTACTGTATATATATATATTGACCTTTTGTTCTGCCTCATTCAGTCACATGACGTCGATGGCCTTAATGGTTAGACTGTCAGATGTGGGATTGCGAGGTCCTGGGTTTGAATCCTGACAATGTTATTTATTCCCGAAGCTGTGTTCCCTTGGGAGAGACACTCAACACAAATTTTTGCTGGTTGTGATTGAGTACCAGCGCGAGCTGGAGTGAAAATATCTGCAAAATAAACATTTTTTAAAGGATGTGGAGTTTGGGGATTTTTTTGTTGATTTTTTTAATTTCTGGATTAGATTTCTGTTTTTGAGGGTTTGTTTTAAAACAATTTTTTTTTCTCTTGGCTTTGCGTCCAGGTCCCAGCTGATTGAAGGATCGGAAGTGATTCAGGAGCTGCAGAGTAGACGTGAACCATTGGACAAGTACGAGATGGAACGAGAGAGTCATATGCTCAGCTCCTCCCCCATGCAAGGTCACTTTGACACTGTCAGTGATATGGTGCTGTGTCAATGTCAGGGTGCCCCTAACTCTCAGTCCTCCCAGTCCTTCATCCTGTCTGCATCCAGAAACGGCCACATCAAGGTGTGGAAATGATTCATCCATTGACTGGTCGCACCAGAACAGGGACCAAACTGATCAGAGAAGAAAAATGTCTTTCATCATATTATAATTTTCACTTCAGCCCATTTGACTTTTTGAGTTGTTTGTGTGGGGGGGGGGGGGGGTTAACAAATATGCTGTCTAATTTTGTCCCCTTTTTTGGAAAAAGGAAAAAAATAATTTCTTATTCCGTCAATTTTTCCATATTTGGGTAAAGTTTTCTTTTCTTTTATTCTTGCTTTTCATCCATTCTCGCATTTCTCAGTGACAAGTTTTGTTCACTTTTAAGCCTACTTCAAAAGGTTACTCTTACTGTTACTCTAGAGAAGTAATTGTTAGAAAGAAGTCATTTATGATGATTGTACGTTTGCATCAATACGCTTGATGTCAAAATTGCAATAGTCTTGTTCTATCTACGTATTGGATTCTTTTTCTCATTTTATGACGTGTCTATGTGAGGAATACAATTTTCTTACCTGCTTCAATCAATATTTCATCACGTACAAAAATACAAATCGTAGCTTTGAACAGACCAACGTGCTTCTATGATTGGACCAGTGTATTGATGGCTATCTCCTTTTACGTGTGTGTTTGTTTGTTCATAGGTCTTGTGTGAAGTTTGTCGAGAAAAGATTTCATTTTCAGCAACTTTGAATATGTATAATGTATGACTTGCTGACACTGAAATGTCGAGCTGGTATAAATTTATGTAATATATGAGAATTGGTGTTTTATTTTCAAACAAGATTTGATATTCTTTCTCTTTCCCCAAATAAATCAAATTCAAAAGAAACTTTTTACTTTAGCATGTGATAGAGTTGTGTAGGTTTTTTTTCTTTAAAAATGTCTGTATATGATGTATGTCTGTATATGATGTATATCTGTATATGATGTATGTCTGTATATGATGTATATCTGTATATGATGTATGTCTGTATATGCTGTATATCTGTATATGATGTATGTCTGTATATGATGTATGTCTGTATATGATGTATGGTGTATATGATGTTTATCTGTATATGATGTATGTCTGTATATGATGTATGTCTGTATATGATGTATATCTGTATATGATGTATGTCTGTATATGATGTATATCTGTATATGATGTATGTCTGTATATGATGTATGTCTGTATATGATGTATGTCTGTATATGATGCATATTTATTTTGCATGAAAGGACCATATTTTGAAAAACAGATGGTGATGATGGACACAAACCATTTACTCATTCATACAAGTTGCTCATGTCTTTAATGATAGTAAACAGAATGTGGATGATTGCTTTTTTCTTTTTTTTTTATCTCTTTGACAACTTTCAACAAGAACAGTGCCATTATGACATTTCCATAAAACTAAAAAAAAACAATTCTTGTCAGGGTAATTTATTTATTCACGTTATAAAAAATTTTTAAAAAGGCTTATTTGTCTGTGTGTGTGTGAGAAAATAGTGACACTTGTGTGAACAATATTTCCCTCAGTGGCACTGCCTGCCACGTTTTTTCATTGTATTTATGATGATATATTGTATTGTCATATAGAGGGGCTCTGATTGCTTGGGGGTAATTTACTTGTCCCTCAAGCGCAGGCAGTTGGCGGACACTGCTGAGAGGTAGAGGTCCTAATCCTACTTCTTTCCTTTCCTTTCCCTCTTTCATTTATCTCTCATCTTGCTGTTTCCTCCTAATTCACCCTGAGATCACCGCATTTGGTGGACGGGAAATAAATTTGAATGAAACAAGTGAAATCCATGATTCTTATGCTAGCATGTCATGTTTGGTTGTTGGGGAGTTGCTGCTAGTAGTGTGGTAGACGCTGCTTATAGAAGATCCTTTATCTTGCTGCTTCCTCTTGATTCACACTGAGATCACAGCCCTAGGTGGACAGGGTCAATTTCAATGAAACAAGCACAAAATCCTCTTAAATTACCCCTGAGCAGTTGGCAGACATGATTGGTAGGCCCAACTTCTTTCCTTTCACTTATCTTTTCATCCTGCTGTTTTTTCTTCATTAACTCTTAGATCACCGCATATGGTGGACAGGGTAAAGTGTCAATCAACAGAAACAAAACCCTGAGATGGATGCATACGATGGATGGAGTAAATTGCAATGAAACAAACAATGTTTATCATAAATCAGGAGTGTCTGAAGGGTGCTTGTAAAGTTGTTTTATTGTCCTATGACTTTTGGGTGGTACTCCTCTCTTTTCATTCTTTTACTTTTGTTTTTACATCCGTCTTTCATCTCACTGTTTGCTCCAATTTTGTACCCTAAAATTAGTGAGATAAAAACAGGGTGAATTTGAATAAAATAATGTTTAAAATCTCTTTAACTTTAAGCCAATCATTAACTCTTTGAGCCTGAACGGTTGCGGAGCGCAGCTGGTGATCTTGACAAAATAGACAGGCGGCCGCACACTGGCCAACAGACCTATGCTAATGTGCTATTATTATAGCGTATGAAACAGTATTGAATGAATACAAATGCGAAATTACTTTAAGTTGATCTTCTATTATAAATCATCTTTTATTTCAAAGCATTAGAGCCTAAAGGGGTGTCTGTATTGGGAGAAACTGTGATGTAAACAAAAAGTAGCGCTGATTTCTATTGTTGAAAATTTCGTTTTTTCCCGACGTTATGTAGCTTCATTATTGGATTATAATTTCAAAAATGGAGGATTACCCCTTGAAACTGGTAGTTTATCTGATTGAAGATTGATATCTTGTGAACTGAAAAAGCCCTATCACAAGCTTCTAGTTCTAGATGAGGATTTGCTATTGTTTATGGTAACAAACGTAAAATCACAATTCAAGAAATTGTTAGTTTTCATATTACATAACATTTATCTTGTTATTAACAGCAAAACATTTTCCAAAATATATCAATTCATCCTTTTTATTCAAAAAGTACATTCAATTGTGATTGATTTGATATGCTACACTTTGTATCTGTGGCTGTGGCTTATATGAAGGAAAGTACAGCTAAAAACTAAAAAAAAAAAGTCCCTACCGTTACCAGATCATAGCATTGTAGAACCCCTGTGTTAAAACATGGCATAGACCCACAGGCTCAAAGAGTTGCTAATCTTTACTGCATGAGGGGCCATATCAAATCACTACGCTGTTTTTGTTCCAGACAGTATGGGTCCATGTTGTGCAACAGATGTTTAAGCTCTCACTCAGTCTCATATAGTACGTAGTAGTAGGCATTGAGACCAGATGTGTGAGTGTTGCATCTTGCATCAACGTACAAAATAAGCAAATTGGTCTTCTTATTTTGTTCAAGGTCTTCTTTTTGTTTTCTTTGGTAGCCTTTCTATGCTGATTGGTTGGCAGGTGCTACTGGTAGGTACTACTCCTTTCCTTTTCACATATCTTTCTTTCATTGTTCTGTTTCATCTCAGTAGCGGGTACGGATGGTAGGTCCTACTTCTTTCCATTTACTTATCCTTTCATCTTGCTGTTTCCTCGTTTCACGCTGAGATCACAGCATATGGTGGAAGGATAAATCACAAGGTAACGTACTCTTTCTATGTGTCCATAATTTAAAATCTTGAATTACGTCTTTCTTCAAATATGAGTACCGGTGATGATTTATGATAAATTAAGAATGTCTTCGTATTTAATGAATGTTGCGAATTCTTGAATTATACACACAAAGAGAAAAAGAGTTCATTGCAATCTGTGGTTTATAAAATGAAAACAAAAATCAGACTTTGGCTGTTCCCCTGTTCGGCTATATAGTAAGTGGATGGTTGGCTGGCACTACTGGTAGTTCGTACCTCTTTCCTTTCACTCCTTCACTTCACATTTGCTTCAAATTGCTGTTTCCTTATAACTCGCCTTGAAATCACTAGAGCGACATGATAGTGAATGAGGCCATCGGCAATTAAATAAATCTCGCTATAGAAGAAAAGTGGCATCCGTGGCCTTGTGGTTAGGCTGTCCGACTTGGGATCATTTGAATCCTAGCAAAGTCAAGTCTGGCGTTGTGTTCCTTGGGAAAGACATTTAACACCCATGTCCCCAACTCGACCCAGGTGCAAATGGGCTTAAGGACTAGCTTGGGAGTAAAAAAAATTTACGTCCTGTCCAGGAGGTAATTATTATCATCTGTTCTGATTCATACTTCATGCTGTAGAAACCAGGACACCCTCCGGCTCTATGGGCCATTATGGCCTTGATGAAGGAACTAAATAATTAATAGAAGAGAAATGGCATGGGCCACTCTGGCTTTGCGGATTGTATCGGTCGGGAAAGAATTATTGCTACTTTCATTACTAAGGATGGCGCTGTTGACTACTTTATGGATATTTGACATAATGTTGAAAGTTTAGTCATTAATTAATGATAGGGCTTAGAGCCTCTTTAGCGGAATAAATGCTCTATAAATCTTTATTAATATTATTATTTTTAAATGATATTTGAATTGGGTGAAAAACCACACTTTGATGTCCTGATATCTTTTTTTTTTATATTGTGCCAAAGCTGATTATTTTGCCCTCAAAGCTCATTTCATTTTTGTCTTTAAATTTTAAAACACTCGTACACGTCTTTAACTATAATATTAATATTATAACAACAACAATAATAACATTGATTCATTGACTTGTTATTCTCCATTCCAAATCCAATTTGTATTATTGAACTGTTCTTCTAAATCATGACAGACATGTGTTCATGTTTTGCGTGTGCAAAGCTGAAATAAAATGATTATTATTATTATACCAACACCATACTGAAATAAGAATATGTATTAATTGCTTGTCTCAGGGATATTCCCCTAACTGCCTCTCTTATTAAATATATATATTGAAATTTTACCATTAATCATTGGGTTTTGCTCTTATTACTATACTATCAATGTGCATTGTTGTCTGTGAGGAACTCGTACTATAGTACTGTAGTTGGAGGGTACCACTGACTGCTAAGTCTTACTTCTTTCCTTTCATTCTTTCATTTATCTTTCATCTAGCTGTTTGATTCTTTTTTCCCTGAGATCCCTGCATGTGGTGGATGGGGTGAATTTCAATTTAATCAGTACTGTAGCTCCCTCAACCCTAACACGAACGTTATTGGTGTGATTTTCCCACTATCGTATGCATCAGTTCCAACGCCAGTAATAATATATGAATGGCATTTACTTAACCTCTGGGCAAAACTTGATGAATGAAATAAAACATAAACCTCTTCCTTTATATTTATAGAAATTACACAATTACAGTGTTGCTGGTAGCTCCTGTTTCTCTCCTTGCATTCTTTCACTTTTAATGTCTCATTATGCTCTTTCCTCTTAGTTCACCCTGAGATCACCACATATGGTAGCTCATACTTCTCTCTTGCACTCTTTCACTTTTTATCTTTCATTATGCTATTTCCTCTTAGTTCACCCTGAGATCACCACATATGGTAGATCGTAGAACTTTTCTCCTTGCACTCTTTCACTTTTAATCTCTCACTATGCTATTTCCTCTTAGTTCACCCTGAGATCACCACATATGGTAGCTCCTACTTCTCTCTTTGCATTCTTTATCTCTCATTATGCTATTTCCTCTTAGTTCATCCTGAGATCACCACATATGGTAGCTCCTACTTCTCTCCTTGCATTCTTTCACTTTTAATCTCTCATGTTATTTCCTCTTAGTTCATCCTGAGATCACCACATTGTGGACAGGGTAAATTTCAATAAAACAAACTTAGCATTAATCTCGTCGATACGTGATAAAAACAAATTTTTAATTATGGTAAAAAAGATCTCCTGATTGAGGTATCAAGATGGAATTCTGGGTCGAGGTTCAACAAGTTAGAATTTATTAATTGACGGAGACAAAATGAAACGAGATCAAAATTTGTTTGTTTAAATCAAATGGTGATGCAGCTCCTGCAGCAAGCAAAGATTATCAGTCACAGCCAGCTCTCTGGTTATCAAAGATGCTGCTCTACCATAAGGAGAAGGAACAGAATAATCACCGCTATGAAAGTCAGACTGATAGACAGATACATAAAAAGATAAAAATAAAGATGGATTTATATAGTTCGTATCCACCGACTATACAACATTTATCACCCAGCAGGCCATTTCATTCAAAGTCCTTCTCAACTCCCTGGGAGCATACGGTACATCAGCCTGTTAGGCTTTTCGTACTAACACTCTAACAAGATCTTCCTCTATATCTGGTCAAGTGAGGAAAACAAGAGTGAAGTACATTCTTTCTTTCCTCAGAGTACAACGTTGTGAAAAAACACCTGACCCAGCCATCGGTTTTGAATCTGTATCGTCGTGATAACAAACTGCCAACACTATGGTTTCTAGATATCAACACGTATCCTTTAACTACACCATGTCAAATCCTGATATGCTACATCTCTAGATATCTACATGTATACTCTATCTAACCACACCATGTCAAATCCTGATATGCTACAACATCTCTAGATATCTACATGTATACTCTATCTAACTACACCATGTCAAATCCTGATATGCTACAACGTCTCTAGATATCTACATGTATACTCTATCTAACTACACCATGTCAAATCCTGATATGCTACAACGTCTAGATATCTACATGTATACTCTATCTAACTACACCATGTCAAATCCTGATATGCTACAACTCTAGATATCAACATGTATACTCTATCTAACTACACCATGTCAAATCCTGATATATCTACATGTATACTCTATCTAACTACACCATGTCAAATCCTGATATATCTAATGTACACTCTGTCAAATCTACATATGTCAAATCTCTGAGATATCTACATGTATACTCTATCTAACTACACCATGTCAAATCCTGATATGCTACAACGTCTCTAGATATCTACATGTATACTCTATCTAACTACACCATGTCAAATCCTGATATATCTACATGTATACTCTATCTAACTACACCATGTCAAATCCTGATATATCTACATGTATACTCTATCTAACTACACCATGTCAAATCCTGATACTCTATCTAACTACACCATGTCAAATCCTGATACTGATATCTACATGTATACTCTATCTAACTACACCGTGTCAAATCCTGATATATCTACATGTATACTCTATCTAACTACACCATGTCAAATCCTGATATATCTACATGTATACTCTATCTAACTACACCATGTCAAATCCTGATATGCTACAACATCTCTAGATATCTACATGTATAATCTATACGGAGAATTTCGAAATGTACGGATTTACGTATAAATACGGAAAAAGGGCATCTCTGAATTATAACAAGTGACACAATTTAATACTTCTGCGCAATCATAACAAACAACTGCAAAGACACTACTGAAATAAGGTGAAGGATAGCAATAGCAAAACAATAATTTCATAATATTAAGGCTGTTGTCTCCAATTCAAAACTGAAAACAGACACGAAAATACAAACAGCGACACTATTATATGCATGTGAAACGTGGAATTTAGATGCACAATGTCGTAAACGTTTAGAAACATTTGAAATGTGGATTTTATAGAAGGATATTGAAAATCCCTGGACAGCAAAAATGACAACTATGGAAGTTCTTATGAAAATTGGAAAAGAAAGAGAACTTATGAAGAACATCAAGACAAGGCAAATGAGATTTTTTGGCCATGTGTGAAGACAAGACGGACTAGAAAAACTAGCAACATCTGGATTCATAGAGGGGACAAGAGCTCGTGGCAGACAAAGCATCACATACGTAACGGCGTTAAGACAAAACACGTCCGATATCACCACCAACTCGGATTTTACAAGAAACACTGAACACAGAACAACATGGAGAGGGATGGTCGGCAACGTGTTGAATAACGCAAGCCACAAATGATGATGATGATGATGATGATGATATGACATCACTCTGCTGGTTAAAATCAATGCAATAAAACTGCTTTCTTTTTCAAAACTGCATTTTTTAAAAATTATTTAGGTCAATTCATCTCAAACACAAGTCATCATATTTCAGATGTCAGATATTCATGTCTTCAGTTTGTCAATGGCGTTTTTTTTTTCTTTGAAAGTTTTCTTTTTAGGATTTATTTGTATGAAAAACGTGTATTTTCGCTATATGTTGACATTGTAATACGAAAAAATTCATAAATTTTTGTTCTATTTGTTTTTTTTTAAAAAGTGGCTTGACAAAATTGAAAGGTCAGTGTTAACATCCTATACAAATTACAAACAAATTGAACCCAAAGTGACTGTGAAATATGGAACTAAATTTGCAAAAAGATTCCAAGACGACGGGTGTTTTTTAGTGTTACAGTATAGGTACAAAGGTCTCCTTGTGCCAAAATTTCCTTTAACATGACTCATCATACCAAAGGTAACAAAACTGTCTTACTTACACATCCAATCTCATTCATGACAATTAAAATTACAATAAATATACAAAATCATGAATAAAAATAAAAACATAAAAATGAAATTAGTTAACATCAACAATATACAAAACCGTGGACAAAAACTAAACAGCATACTGTATCACGACATTTAAATTCACTGTTTTAACATTTTGATTTGATTTACCCACATCCACAACTAAGGTGATATTGGAGATTTTAGCAGGATTTTTTCGTAATTTCACCCGGTCTACCCTGTAAACAGCCAAGGGATCTTTAACATGCACATTGTTGTGATCTGTGCGCTGCGGGACCTCCTTTTTATCATCCTTCTCCGATTGGACCAGGTGTCGGTGCACCTACCTGGACCAGGGGGACAGATTATACTCAAAAAATTTGAGAACATTTTTCAACCGTTGGTGGGGCTCGAACCCACTACCGTTTGGTTGAGAGGCCAACACCTTGCCTCTGGACTACTGAGTTCCCTCGCTTTTAAACATGCAGTAATAAAGATGTAAGACAACTGGGAGAAGAACAGCAGAGAAAGAGATTAAAGACTGGAGCGAAACCTGGAATTCCATAAAGACGCTTGCCATGAAAAGAGAGAGATGGAGATGCTTCATTGCTGCCCTACATGCTAACTGGCATAATGGGCAGTAAATATAAAATAATAATAATATAATAATAATAAATAAATAATAACATATAATATTAATAATAATATAATAATAATATAATAATAAAGATGAATATTGGGCAAACACCATAATTTACAAAACAAAAAATAATAGCAAACATGCTCAAAAACAACCTATTTTCAGATTACCAGCTTGCATCAAATGCTATGTGGTAAAACAAACTATTTTCAGATTAAGCTTGCATCAAATGCTATGTGGTAAAACAAACTATTTTCAGATTACCAGCTTGCATCAAATGCTATGTGGTAAAACAACTGAAGTGATGAGTGACAACGGGTTGCAACACACGTGAAGAAAACAGAACAGACACACGACGTAAGCCTTCATCAGAGAACAAACGAAAAATGTGGCTGCAATTTTTGTTCAATTTCTCACAATTTTTGTTTGTTTAACGTTCTTTCCATAGCAATTAAAGCTAATAATATCATACTATATCACAGGCATCAAACACTGAAACAGCTATAACAAAATTGCTAGTAGATTCTATAGATGATAGATGGCATTGGTTGTAGACAGAAAGAACGTAACAGCTTGTAAAAGGGACACTGCATAATAATAATAATAATAATAATAATAATAATAATAATAATAATACAATAATAATAATAACAATAATAATAATAATAATAATAATAATAATAATAATAATAATAATAATAATAATAATAATAATACAATAATAATAATAATAATAATAGTAATAATAATAATAATAATAATAATAATATATGTAATAATATTAATAGTAACAATTATAATAACAATGCTATCTTTATATTGCGCCTACTCCCTTATACATTAAAGTTCTATGCAATACAATCACAGTGACATAATAGTAATACCAAAAAACATTCACATGAAAAAAACATAATAGGTAAGAAAATTAATTCAATCAATTACCTCCCTCCCTCCTCTCTCTCTCTCTCTCTCTCTCTCTCTCTCTCTCTCTCTCTCTCTCTCTCTCTCTCTCTCTCTCTCTCTCTCCTCTCCCTCTCTCTCTCTCTCTCTTCACACACACATACACACATGCAGACACATAACTATAACAAATCATATAAAAAACCCAATTATATCTGAATAGCAAATCCTTGATATAACACCTTTTTTCCAATTTCTGATCTCAGCTATTGGCAGGCCAACAATGACAACAAGATTCAACATCTTTATAAATCTGGTAAAACCTTGTAGGGATTCAGAATGCCTTTCGGATCTATTGCTGTTTTCAAAGTTGCCATGAGAGAGACTGCCGCGTCAGTTTTGCTGCGGTAGATGAAATTTCTTTTCTTGAAGCCTAGACCGTGCTCGGCGCTGATGCTGCCTCGGTGTTTGGCCACCCAGTCGTAGATGAAAGGTTCGATGAGATTCATGGCCGTGTCGTCGTACTTGGGTGTGGTGAAATTGAGGTGGAGGTTACCTTTGGGGAAAGAAAAACAAAAACCAGGCAAGGTAAAAATGACCAGGTGAGGCCGCCTTTTAAAAATAATCATAATAATGATAATAATAGTAATAATAATAATAATAATAATAATAATAATAATAATAATAATAATAATAATAATAATAATGATGATGATGATGATGATAATGATAATAATAATAATAACAATAATAATGATAAAATGCCTTCAAGGCCATAACAGCCCATAGAACTGGGGCTCATCCTGGTTTCTATAGCTTGAATCAGAATGGGTCCCAATACTCCGCTTTTTGCGACTGGATACTAGTCTGTCGCAGGTTCTATCTACACTGCAGCTGACACTGGTGTTCATTTGTATATGGATCTAGTCAGGAAAATGCATCATCTTTTCAAAAAAAACATAACGTCATACCTAATTTAATGCTGCCAGAATTCAAACATAGAATTCCATGATCTTACACTCGTAAGCCCAATGCTATTACTGCTAAGCTACTGATGCCTTTGGGTTGTTTTTTTTTCTCCAGTGAAATTCATCCCGTCCATCACATGTGGTGATCTCAGTATGAATAAAGAAGTAATAGCAAGAGGAAAGATAAGCGAAAGAGTGAAAGGAAAGCAGGCTAACTGCCCAACCAAAACTTAGACAACGTAAATGGAAAAAAATTAATCTTTTTAATTAAGAACTGGAAAGAAGCGGTACAGCTTTGGCAAGAGCCCACAGAACATCAACCACAGCAAAAACAAACTCAAACACACTTACCGTCACCAACATGACCATAGGCCACAGTCCTGATGACGACATCCTTTAGCCGTTCTCTCATATCACGGGCTAGGTCGTAATAGGAACTCAAAGGCAGAGACACGTCGTATTTGTAGCAGTAACCGTCCACCATGAGAGCTTCAGCACAGCGTTCTCGCAGGCCCCAGATATGCTGAAGAAGAAGAAAAAAACACACAAAAATTAAAGAAAATACTACGATGAGATTTTTTTCATTACCCTGTCCGTCCACCAAATGTGGCGATCATTGTAAAGTCATTGGCATAAACGTTTTCACTCCTAAAATGTACTGCGTATACAGGAAAAAATCCCCGGCGTGGAAAGTGTTAAACAAACATAATAAGCCTCATAAAAAAATATTGGCGACATCAGTGGCTTAGTGGTTAGACTGCCGGACTGGGTATCATGAGATCCCGAGTTCGAATCCTAACAAAAACTAGTTCCGATGAAGTGTTCCCTTGGAATGACACTTAACACACACATTTTCCCCACTCTACCCAGGTGCAAATGGTAATAAGTATTAGCTTGAGACTAAAAACCTGCGTCAGACTAGCGTCCTGTCCAGGAGGTGATTATTATCACCTGTTATTATAGAAACCGGGATAAGCTCCAGCTCCAGGGACCGTAATGGCATGGGCCAATGTAGTGTTCCTTGGGGAAAGACACTTAACATGCATTTTCCCCCCTCAAACCAGGTGCAAATAAGTACTAACAACAGCGTGAGGATAAAACCCTGTGACAGACGACTAGCATGCTGTGAAAAATTTTCCATAAGGGTCTTAAGGGTCACTCACTCAGAACCATGAAATAAAACAAGGAGCAGGGCATGAATGTAAAAAAAAATCAATATAAAAACAAACAAATAATTCAATAAAGAAAGAAATACATAAGGAAAGAAAGAAATACGAAAACAATTTCTTAAATAAAAAAATAAAAAAGTTGGATTACAGTGAAAAGAAACAAAACAAATCAAATAAATTCTCTTTTTTAAATACATGATAAAATTTTGAAAAAGCCAAAAAGCTAAATAAAAAATAACACAGCAAAGCATTCAAAATGCTGAGTTACATGAATCTTCTTATTATTCCTAATCAGAAATTCCTGCAACCTGCATTCCATCCACTCACTGCACACGGCCGACTGCCAAACTCACCCGTATTTTGGTTCCGTCCGTGGCCAATGTTCCGTCCAGAGCTTCTCCACTCTCCATCACTGCCTGCAGGTAAGCCATCAGCTTCTCCTGGTCGTGGCTTCCGTTTGAGCCGCTGCTCTCTATCAGAACATAAACGGGTAGTCGGACAGCGGACAGGTCAGCTTCAGGTTTTCCTTCACCAGCGTCATCGACTCGGAATCCAAGAACTCAAAAAGCGGACAGAATCTCTCCCAGCTGAGCCCTACAGGACTTGAAAATATCCAACACACGTTGAAAGGACTCACAACCTGCGGGTGTGATGACAGAAAGAGATTTGTGTATTCACATGAAAAAAATTGTCCATTTTCTTTTCTCTCTGTATGTTTAAAACAGATTTATTTATTTTTTTATTTATTTCATCCACCCCCACCCCATGTGCGGTGATCTCAGGATGAATCAAGGGGAAGTGGCAAAACGAAAGACAAGTGAAAGAGTGAAAGGAAAGATGCAGCGGCATCAGCCAGGAGCAGCCCACCAACCGACAACGTTTTTAAGCAGAGGAAGAGCACAGGACCTTATGCGTTGGCTCACATTACAGTTTCTTTATCAGTGTATGTGTATGATCTAGGGGTGTATCATGTATACTATTCAACAAGAGAAACTCATATCACATCTAAAACACTAAGGGTACAAAACGGGCAAAATCAAGGAAATGTTTGGCATAGAACGACCTAACGGAATCACTGACAGATTGGCAATTGGCACTCAATGCTTAGCAATGTTATACGTGCCTTTGAAATGTGTCATTCTTATGGGATAGAAGGAATCTGACATGGGAAAAAAAGAAATTCCTACAATGCCAATATGGTCCATACAACCGGACCATATCCCTGTTTCTATAGCACAAAGCAGAACAGATAACAATAATGACCTCCTGGACAGGACAGTAGCATGATGCAGGATTTTATTCCCAAGCTAGTGCTTGTACCTATTTTCACCTGAGACGAGTGGGGAAATGCGCGCAGAGTGTCTTTACCAAGGAACACAATGTCAGACCTAGCTTTAGTAATAATAATAATAAAAACAGTTCTTGTATAGCGCCCACCCTGATATATATCAAGCTCAGGGTGGTCAAAGTCAAACATGGATAAACATTGTAACTCAAGACATGTGCGTATATAATTTACACACACCAATGCAAAAATACACGTTACGCAGAACAAACATATTTAAAAACATAGGATGATAATATAATACAACAGGCAGTTGACATCATTGAACTATATTTATGCCAGCAGTGAGAAATATGAATCTGTGTGGGTTTTATGGCTGCGTGGAAAACAGGTGGGTTTTAAGTTTTTTTCTTAAATGTCTCAGTTGATTTTATTTCTCTTAAGTGTTTGGGGAGAGAATTCCAGACTTTCGGCATGGCGTAATAACTTTTTTGCCACTCAAAGAGTTAAGATGGATAAGATACGGGGTTAAAACACTATTTTCCAAAAAGACACAATTCTTTGACATTACGTTATCTTCATTTTTAATTTCTCCCATGCATTCATTAGCATCTCTCTTTCTTGCTAACATTTCAATACTTCATGAAAAAAAACAGAAAAACAGAACGAAAAAGACCATTCCCACTAGATCTACATAACCCATCATAACATTGATGAAATTTCTACTTTGAATCAAATGATAAAGATGATTACCTAACAAAGCTACATTGACTGCTTTTGGCCTTTGAGGACACAGTATAGACACCCCAGTGATGATGCCCAGGGTGCCTTCCGATCCTATAAATAACTGCTTCAAGTCGTAGCCAGTGTTGTCCTTCCTCAAAGGGCTCAGACAATCTACAACATCTCCATTTGGTAATACCTGCGTCAGTCAGAGAGTACACCAAATTTTCAGCAACAACAGCCACAAAAAGCTTAAAAACTAAACAATTGAATAAAGGTTATTTATATGTCATTTCAAGATTGTTATCATAATTACCTAAAAGTTAGAATCAAAATACTGCATGTATCTTAGTCAGACGTTGTGGCAGACAAGATAAATAGATATATATATACAGATAGATAAACAAATGTGGACAGATAAATAGAAATATAGATTGATAAATAGATAGATAGATAGTTAGATAGATAGATTAAGATAAATAAATATATATATAGATAGATAGATAGATAGATAGATAGATAGATAGATAGATAGATAGATAGATAATAGATAAATAGATAGATAGATAGATAGATAGAGTCACGTCCGATGATCCGAACAGATGAGCTGGGCAGACAAACAGATATATGGATAGATTGCTACATAGATAAATAAATGTCATAGATATATACGCAGGCAGATATATATGCAGGCAGACAAACAGATATATGGATAGATTGCTACATAGATAGATAAATGTCATAGATATATACGCAGGTAGACAAACAGATATATGGATAGATTGCTACATAGATAGATAAATGTCATAGATATATACGCAGGCAGACAAACAGATATATGGATAGATTGCTACATAGATAGATAAATGTCATAGATATATATGCAGGCAGACAAACAGATATATGGATAGATTGCTACATAGATAGATAAATGTCATAGATATATACGCAGGTAGACAAACAGATATACGGATAGATTGACAAGAGTGAAACATATCGGGCACATTTACGTTTCTCTCCGTCTCTCCTGGTTTGAGAAGTGACTCACATTCTCTAAGGCATAGCAACTCACCACCTCAAGGCCCAAAACAGAGCCATGCAAAGATCCGTATCGAAGGAGACGGATGCCACCAGCATTGGTGGAAACATTTCCCCCGATGTGACAACTTCCCTTGGCACCGAGGTCTAGGGGCATGGTCAAATCAAACTCCTGCACGTGTCTGTCTAAATTCTCTAAAATACATCCAGCCTGGCACACAAGGTTTCCTGATATAATAATAAACAATGACAATAAAAATAATAATAACAATAATACAAATAACTTGAACAATAAGAAGAAGAACAACAAGAAGAAGAAGAAGAAGAAGAAGAAGAAGAAGAAGAAGAAGAAGAAGAAGAAGAAGAAGAAGAAGAAGAACAACAACAACAACAACAACAACAAATCAACAACAACAAAATCAACAATGATAATAATAATAATAAATTGTTGAAAAAATGTTCTCAAGCTTTTTCAAATAAAATCTAACCCCCTGGTCCAGGTAGGTGGATTGAAACCTAGTCCTATCGGAGACGGACGATAAAAAGGAGGTCCCATATGCAGATCACAACACTCTGTGTATATTAAAGATCCTTCAACTGTTTACAAGGCAGTCCGGGCACAATTATAAATCTTCAACAACAACAAAACAGAGATCACCTTAATTGTGGGTGTGGGTAGATCAAAACAAATTTTAAAAAACTCACCTGAGACGGGATCCACGTTGATAATGTTATTCATCAACCTTGTTGACAGGATGACTTCATCAAACACGGGAACGCTTCCCCTACCAGGCCAGTGTTGCCACCTTGAGGAACCACAGCCAGATTACGACCATGACAATACTTCATGATGTTTGCTACTTCCTCTGTGGTCTTTGGCTGTAACAAGATTTTGCTCTCACCTGAAAAACAATACAGACATTGTAGGGTTGTCGAACCGACAGTTGCCACATCGTATACATAACAGGTATACCCCAGAAAATAGTCAACCTAACAAAAAAGATGTACAATGGCACTAATTTCAAGATTTTACATAATAGACAACTTACAGACAGCTTTGAAATAAAAACAGGTGTAAGACAAGGTTGCCTACTATCACCATTCCTCTTTATTCTAGCAATTGACTGGCTTATGAAAGAAACAACAGCAGGAAGAAGAAATGGTATTCAGTGGACATTATGGACCCATCTAGATGATCTTGACTTTGCAGATGACCGGGCACTGTTATCACACAACCACCAACAGATGCAGATTCTGTTTGTGTCATTTCTTCCCCGATTGACCGGGTTTCCCATTAGAGACGTTCCACCGTATCTATATATATATATATATAATTGGCAATGTAGACAACTGAAAAAGTAGAAAAAGGAAAGTGCCTTCAAGGTCATTACGACCCACAGAGCCAGACTTTATCCCGGTTTCAATAGTGTGAAGCGGAACAGACGATGATAATCACCTCCTGAACAGGACGCTAGTCTGACGAAGATTTTTACTCCCAAGCTAGTGCTTGTACCCATTTGCACCTGGGTTGAGTGGGGAAAACGTGTGTTAAGTGTCTTTCCCAAGGAACACAATATCAGACCTAACTTTGCTAGGATTCAAACCCAGGACCTCATGATCCCCAATATGGCAGCCTAACCACTCTTCGGCAACTGATGCTACAACTTAAAAAGCAGGGGAAAAGTTCAAATAAGAAGATGAGAGAGAGAAAGAGAGAGAGAGAGAGAGAGAGAGAGAGAGAGAGAGAGAGAAGAGAGAGAGAAAGGAGAGAGAAAGAAATAGAGACAGACAGATGGACAGACAGACAGACAGACAGAGCACAGTGTCAGTATGTATCATGAGTATCTTTTCAAAGTTCATCATGGCTACATAAAACGCTACAGCATCTGTTCTTTCACATAGAATTTATATACATTGAAACTGAGACAAACCAAGTATGTGAAAATCATTCAGAATGATAAAGCCATGGATTAAATTTCAGAGGAAGAATTGCGACAGTAATAACAGTATTAATTGTTCTTTTTTTCCAGATGAAACATAGCATTTCTCATTAATTCGGCTCAAACAGCCACATGTTTAAAAGGATCCTCAATTTGCACTGCAAAAAGTTCCTTCAAGGCCATTTTATGGCTTAAAAAGCTGGAACTTATAAATCCCTGGGAGTCCTTCCTTCAAAGCTCTTACCTCTGGCAGTCTTGAGCCAATCTGTGTTGAAACCAGCAAGTTCATCATTGTCTGTAATAATTCTCCCGGATAAAAGTTGATCGAAAAATGCAATATCTTGTTCAGATAGATGAGAGTATGAACCTCTGCTCAACTGTGGATATCGTAACCTTGTGAGAGGAACTTCTGGTTTGGCTTTTACCCTGTCTGTATGAAAGTGTCTGTGACTAGGTCCTGAACTATCATCATTCATTGAAAGAAAACATAACAATGGTCTGGATTGTAAACTCAATCCAGATCTCCGAAATTTTAATTGTGGGATTCTTGAGCACACTGGAAGTGAAAATAGACTTGTCGCTTTAGTAAGGCAAGATGCAGTCACAGAAGACATGGTTATTTTGTCTTATTTTTTTACACTTCTGTCTCAGTTGGGGTACTGCATGGATCTAGAACAGTCTTCCTTGCCTGCAGGAACAAAGAACAGAATGGTTACTTTCAAAAGTATAGGTCTACAGTGGTGTAATGTCAACACGGCTATAACATCAGTTCTGTTTGATATGAGGCGTTGTGGCTAAACCGTAGTGTTGTGAACTGGTAATCACAAAGACACTGGTTCAAGCCCCACTGCTGGCACAGGTGGGTTCTTTTATCCAATGTTGTGCTCTTAGGACAGGTACCACACTCTTACTTTCCTCACTTGACTCAGGTGTGAATGAGTACCCAGCTATAGGTAGAAAAAGATTTTGTCAGAGTGATAGTATGAAAATCCTAACAGGCTTATATACTGTATACTCCCGGGAGTTGAGAAGGACTTTGAATGAAATGGCCTGCTGGGGGATAAATGATGTACTATCAGTGAGCCTGCACTTGTGCAGGGATACAGACTGTAAATCCATCTTCATCTTTTTTATGTGCCTGTTTAAAGTTAGATTCTATCTTTATTTCAATAAAAGCTCTCATTTCAATCAAAAATGAATGTTGTTTGATCCATACAATAATAAACTTTACAAGAATCAGCTGTGTTTTATAGTGGGTGGTTGTTTGCTGTTAAAAAGTATCTAATCTGATGTTACAGTGGATGTGTTGGTGTTTAAGGGAGATATGCGACATTCCTTGACAGTGGAAATAGATAAAGACTAGATCTAGATCTAAATCAAAATAAGTCTGCAGTAGCCTAAAGTTAAAAATTAACAGTAGGCCTAGAGATCATCCAGATCTAGATTCTAGATGATTATGTTTACAGTATGGATCTTACCCTGCATAAAAAAAATATATTCCTAATTTTAAAAAAAAATCTAGATCTAGAAGTCATTTAGAATAGTAAAAATTATAATTAGATTATCTGCATTTAGAGTTTTATATCTATCTAGTTCTGTATTGACATTCAGTTCGAAGAGGACATGACATTTCAGCGACAGCGACGTCGCGCTCTACTTTCACTTTGTGTTTCGCGAGAAACAGCACATGACTTTGCAATCACGTGACAGCAAAAATCACCATCTCCTCCCCAACATTTATTTTAGAATACAGATATACAATTATTATTCTAGATCTCCGGTTAGAATTTAAGCCCACTAAACCGGCAGTGCGACATACCGTACGAATCCAGGATTACGATCCTAAAGCCTTACTTCGCCTCGGGGTCAACTTTATGGCCCTATGCCAATCCAACGCTCTCACTCATTCTTATCAGGAAAACCGGCCTTTGCACATTACGCAATCGCAACAACCCCTATAGAAATGTCCTACTGTTATAAGGAATTCCTTGAAATTATATCCAGACGCTTTTGTGTTTAATTATATTTTGGATATAAGAGAATGGCAAAGAAGAAAGGAAATCGAAGGTGTGTAATAATAATGAAAAAAATCACAAATGAAAAAAGTTTAGATCCCCCTCTCTCTCTCTCTCTCTCTCTCTCTCTCTCTCTCTCTCTCTCTCTCTCTCTCCTCCCCTCTCTCTCTCTCTCTCTCTCTCTCTCTCTCTCTCTCTCTCTCTCTCTCTCTCTCTCTCTCTCTCTCTCTCTCTCTCCTCTCTCGCTCTCCTCTCTCTCTCTCTCTCTCTCTCCTCTCTCTCTCCCCCCCTCTCTCTCTCTCTCTCTCTCTCTCTCTCTCGCTCTCTCTCTCTCTCTCTCTCTCTCTCTCTCTCTCTCTCTCTCTCTCTCTCTCTCTCTCTCTCTCTCTCTCTCTCTCTCTCTCTCTCTCCCGCCCTTCGTCTTGTAAAGCCGAGCTATCTCCAGTGCATGTAACTATTATCATAATGGACGGGCTAGTAACACATCACTACACTATGTTTTTCTTTAAAACATGAATATGTGTCCCAATCAGTTTGTTATTGATATGAAAGTTGAAAGGCTTCAAACAGCAACAACAAAAAGCTTTCATGGAACCATCATCACATCAACAGTATAACAAAGAAAGCAAACAACTCCACCGTTTTTGTACGAAGGAACATCCACAGCACCGACCCAAGTACCATCAAGTCAAAACGTTACATCACACTCATCAGAGATAATAACATTTTAAAATATGCCTGTGTAGTCTGGGACCCCGTAACTAATAGACCCATAAGGCAATTAGCGATAGTTGAGGAAATGCAGCAGGGGCCGTCACAGGTGAATACAGAACAACCAGCAGTGTGAAATAAATGATAGAAAACCTTCAATACTCAACACTTCAACAAAAAAAAATGCAGCAGGGGGGGGGTCACAGATGATTACAGAACAACCAGCAGTGTGACACAAGTGACAGAAAACCGAGTGGTGTGACAGTGTACAGACTGAGAGTGTTGTGACAGTGTAGAGAACGAGAGTGTTGTGACAGTGTACAGACTGAGAGTGTTGTGACAGTGTACAGACTGAGAGTGTTGTGACAGTGTACAGACTGAGAGTGTGTGTGACAGTGTACAGACTGAGAGTGTTGTGACAGTGTACAGACTGAGAGTGTTGTGACAGTGTACAGACTGAGAGTGTTGTGACAGTGTACAGACTGAGAGTGTTGTGACAGTGACAGTGTACAGACTAAGAGTGTTGTGACAGTATACAGACTAAGAGTGTTGTGACAGTGACAGTATACAGACTAAGTGTTGTGACAGTGTACAGACTGAAAGTGTTGTGACAGTGTACAGACTAAAAGTGTTGTGACAGTGTACAGACTAAGAGTGTTGTGACAGTATACAGACTAAGAGTGTTGTGACAGTGACAGTATACAGACTAAGAGTGTTGTGACAGTGACAGTATACAGACTAAAAGTGTTGTGACAGTGTACAGACTAAGAGTGTTGTGACTAAGAGTGTTGTGACAGTGTACAGACTAAGAGTGTTGTGACAGTGTACAGACTAAGAGTACAGTGTACAGACTGAGAGTGTTGTGACAGTGTACAGACTAAGAGTGTTGTGACAGACAGACTAAGAGTGTTGTGACAGTGTACAGACTAAGAGTGACAGTGTACAGACTAAGAGTGTTGTGACTGTACAGAACGAGTGTTGTGACAGTGTACAGACTAAGAGTGTTGTGACAGTGTACAGACTAAGAGTGTTGTGACAGTGTACAGACTAAGAGTACAGACAGTGTACAGACTGAGAGTGTTGTGACAGTGTACAGTGTTGTGACAGTGTACAGACTGAGAGTGTTGTGACAGTGTACAGACTAAAGTGTTGTGACAGTGTACAGACTAAGAGTGTTGGACAGTGTACAGACTGAGAGTGTTGTGACAGTGACAGTGTGTTGTGACAGTGTACAGACTGAGTACAGACAGACTGAGAGTGTTGACAGTGTGTTGTGACAGACTGAGAGTGTTGTGACAGTGTACAGACTGAGAGTGTTGTGACAGTGTACAGACTGAGAGTGTTGTGACAGTGTACAGACTGAGAGTGTTGTGACAGTGTACAGACTAAGAGTGTTGTGACAGTGTACAGACTAAGAGTGTTGTGACAGTGTACAGACTAAGAGTGTTGTGACAGTGTACAGACTGAGAGTGTTGTGACAGTGTACAGACTAAGAGTGTTGTGACAGTGTACAGACTAAGAGTGTTGTGACAGTGTGTACAGACTGAGAGTGTTGTGACAGTGTACAGACTGAGAGTGTTGTGACAGTGTACAGACTGAGAGTGTTGTGTGACAGTGTACAGACTGAGAGTGTTGTGACAGTGTACAGACTGAGAGTGTTGTGACAGTGTACAGACTGAGAGTGTTGTGACAGTGTACAGACTGAAGAGTGTTGTGACAGTGTACAGACTGAGAGTGTTGTGACAGTGTACAGACTGAGAGTGTTGTGACAGTGACAGACTGAGAGTGTTGTGACAGACTGAGAGTGTTGTGACAGTGACTGAGAGTGTTGTGACAGACTGAGAGTGTTGTGACAGTGTACAGACTGAGAGTGTTGTGACAGTGATAGTGTACAGACTGAGAGTGTTGTGACAGTGTACAGACTGAGAGTGTTGTGACAGTGTACAGACTGAGAGAGTGTTGTACAGACAGTGTACAGACTGAGAGTGTTGTGACAGTGATAGTGTACAGACGAGAGTGTTGTGACAGTGATACAGACTGAGAGTGTTGTGACAGTGTACAGACTGAGAGTGTTGTGACAGTGATAGTGTGACAGTGAGACTGAGAGTGTTGTGACAGTGATAGTGTACAGACTGAGAGTGTTGTGACAGTGATAGTGTACAGACTGAGAGTGTTGTGACAGTGACAGACTGAGAGTGTTGTGACAGTGTACAGACTGAGAGTGTTGTGACAGTGATAGTGTCAGACTGAGAGTTGTTGTGACAGTGTACAGACTGAGAGTGTTGTGACAGTGATAGTGTACAGACTGAGAGTGTTGTGACAGACAGTGTACAGACTGAGAGTGTTGTGACAGTGATAGTGTACAGACTGAGTGTTATTGACAGACTGTGTACAGACTTGGAGAGTGTTGTGACAGTGTACAGACTGAGAGTGTTGTCACAGTGTACAGACTGAGAGTGTTGTGACAGTGTACAGACTGAGAGTGTTGTGACAGTGTAGTGTACAGACTGAGAGTGTTGTGACAGTGTACAGACTGAGAGTGTTGTGACAGTGTACTGAGAGTGTTGTGACAGTGTACAGACTGAGAGTGACAGTGTACAGACTGAGAGTGTTGTGACAGTGATAGTGTACAGACTGAGAGTGTTGGACAGTGATAGTGTACAGACTGAGAGTGTTGTGACAGTGATGTACAGACTGAGAGTGTTGTGACAATGACAGTGTACAGACTGAGTGTACAGACTGTACAGAGAGTGTTGTGACAGTGACAGTGTACAGACTGAGAGTGTTGTGACAGTGACAGTGTACAGACTGGTGAGAGTGACAGTGACAGTGTTGTGACAGTGTACAGACTGAGAGTGTTGTGACAGTGTACAGACTGAGAGCGACAGTGACAGTGTACAGACTAAGAGTGTTGTGACAGTGTACAGACTAAGAGTGTTGTGACAGTGTACAGACTCAAGAGTGTTGTGACAGTGTACAGACTGAAAGTGTTGTGACAGTGTACAGACTACAGAGTGAGAGACAGTGACAGTGTACAGACTGAGAGTTGTGACAGTGACAGTGTAGAGACTGAGAAGTGTTGTGACAGTGTACAGACTAAGAGTGTTGTGACAGTGTACAGACTGAGAGTGTTGTGACAGTGTGTACAGACTGAGAGTGTTGTGACAGTGATAGTGTACAGACTGAGAGTGTTGTGACAGTGTACAGACTGAGAGTGTTGTGACAGTGTACAGACTGGAGAGTGTTGTGACAGTGTACAGACTAAGAGTGTTGTGACAGTGTACAGACTGAGAGTGTTGTGACAGTGTACAGACTGAGAGTGTTGTGACAGTGTACAGACTGAGAGTGTTGTGACAGTGTACAGACTGAGAGTGTTGTGACAGTGTACAGACCAGGAGTGTTGTGACAGTGTACAGACTGAGAGTGTTGTGACAGTGTACAGACTGAGAGTGTTGTGACAGTGTACAGACTAAGAGTGTTGTGACAGTGTACAGACTGAGAGTGTTGTGACAGTGTACAGACTGAGAGTGTGGACAGTGTACAGACTGAGAGTGTTGTGACAGTGTACAGACTGAGAGTGTTGTGACAGTGTACAGACTGAGAGTGTTGTGACAGTGTACAGACTGAGAGTGTTGTGACAGTGTACAGACCAGGAGTGTTGTGACAGTGTACAGACTGAGAGTGTTGTGACAGTGTACAGACTGAGAGTGTTGTGACAGTGTACAGACTGAGAGTGTTGTGACAGTGTACAGACTGAGAGTGTTGTGACAGTGTACAGACTGAGAGTGTTGTGACAGTGTACAGACTGAGAGTGTTGTGACAGTGTACAGACTGAGAGTGTTGTGACAGTGTACAGACTAAGAGTGTTGTGACAGTGTACAGACTCTGAGAGTGTTGTGACAGTGTACAGACTGAGAGTGTTGTGACAGTGTACAGACTAAGAGTGTTGTAACAGTGTACAGACTGAGAGTGTTGTGACAGTGTACAGACCAAGAGTGTTGTGACAGTGTACATACTAAGAGTGTTGTGACAGTGTACAGACTGAGAGTGTTGTGACAGTGTACAGACTAAGAGTGTTGTGACAGTGTACAGACTAAGAGTGTTGTGACAGTGTACAGACTGGAGAATGTTGTGACAGTGTACAGACCAAGAGTGTTGTGACAGTGTACAGACCGAGAGTGTTGTGACAGTGTACAGACTGAGAATGTTGTGACAGTGTACAGACTAAGAGTGTTGTAACAGTGTACAGTGTATGACTGAGAGTGTTGTGACAGTGTACAGACCAGGAGTGTTGTGACAGTGTACAGAATGAGAGTGTTGTGACAGACCGAGAGTGTTGTGACTGAGAATGAGAGTGTTGTGACAGTGTACAGACCAGAGTGTTGTGACAGTGTACAGACCAGGAGTGTGTACAGTGTACAGACCAGTGTACAGAATGAGAGTGTTAGTACAGACTGAGAGTGTTGTGACAGTGTACTGAATGAGTGTTGTGACAGTGTACAGACTGAGAGTGTTGTGACAGTGTACAGAACGAGAGTGTTGTGACAGTGTAGTTCTTTTTTAGTTTTATTATCCGTGGCCGAGTGGTTACCATGAGGTCCCGGGTTTGAGTCCCGACACAGCCACGTGGATCCGATGTCGTGTTCCATGGGAAGACACTTGCACGCACGTGTTCCCCACTCAACCCAGATGCAAGTGAGTACAAGCGTCAGCTTGGGAGTAAAACCTGCCCAAACTAACATCCTATCCAGGTGGTGATTATCATCACCTGTTCTGCTTCACGCTATGGAAACCGGAATAAGCTCTGGCTTGAGTAATGGCATCAAAGGAACTTTTCGATGGGACTAGGTGTCTATCCACCTACCTGGACCAGAGGAGGGGGGGGGTTTAGTCGAAGAAACTCAAAAATTTGTTTCAACCTGTTGGGCACAAACCCACGACCATTTGGTTGAGATGCCTTGCCTCTGGACCATCGACTCCCCCCCTCCCTCCATCCCCTGCCCTTGTTTGTTATCAAACCTTTTGTCTCATGTATTCTCGTTGAGACATAGTGAAAGATTTGTAAAATGTAGGTCGCTCTTCTGCGAGTTGAAGCAATGTGTGACGAGCATTTTTATTTGTTGCGCTTTTAAAAAAATATTGTCTTCCTTCTGGTTTCTTTAATAATAAAAAATTGTATTAGATGTTGGTAAGAATAAACCAATGGGGTATTCATTTTAAATCTAAAGCAAGTCATTGAGCTGGACTCTTGTCTTGATCAGAATTTACAAACGAAGCAAATTACAAATAATTAATAAATGTTACCGGACAGCGGATAGGTTAAAAATACATGTACGGAGAGTAGTTTGCCCTCCACGAGTCTCCTGCTGCCTTGCAGGCAGGTCTTGGCTGATCAAAGGTTAAAGGAGTTAACCATGAAAGAAAAAAATGCTCCCTTGCAGGCCGGTCTTATCTGACCAAAGGCTAAGGGAATTAACTCCGACAGAAAATAACAACCTGCTGTCTTGCAGGCTGGTCTTGAATGACAAGGCTAAGGAGTTAACCCTGACAGAAAATAACAAGGCCTGGTAGGGGCCTCAAGGTCTGCAGCCCCACCATCTACCTAGGGTACAGTGGGCTAACCTCTGCTTATCTAAAACCAAACAGATTTAGAGAAATAAATGTAATACCTGGCTTGACCTTTCAACGACGATCATGGAAACAAACACAGACTGAATTTTGGAACATGGAATGGTAGGGCAATAAATAGAAAAGAGTTAGAATTAGCTAAAGAAATGGATAAATTCAAAGTAGACATTTTGGCCATTACAGAAGCAAAGAAAAAGAAAGGAATAGAAAATGTAGGACCAAATCATATTTTAATCTTTTCAGGAGTAGATGTCAAAGATAGAGCTAGAGCAGGAGTAGGCCTCCTAGTGCATAAAAGACAAAAAAGCTACTAGAAAGTTGGAAATTTATAAAGCTACGGCTATTAGAGGTAAATAGTAAACCAAAAGGAAGAGAAATTAAATTATTAATAGCTTATGGACCAACGAAGATAGCACCAAAGAAGAAAAAGATATCTTCGAAAACGATTTACAAATAGCTTTAGAGAATCTTAAACACAAACAGGAACTAATGCTTTTAGGAGATTTAAACGCTAGAGTAGACAACAATATAGAAACGGCAGGAGGAATAATAGGTAAAGAAGGAGAGACAACAACTTCTCAAAATGGAAAAAGACTAATAGATTTTTCCTTAAAGAATAACAACATGAAAATAGCAAACACCTTTTTTCCTCATAAAGATATCCACAAATATACAAGACAAAATGAAGACAGATGTGAAAAGTCAATCATAGACTACATAATAGTTAGCAGCTCCCTTTTTTACAGTACATTGGATGCAAGAGTACACAGAGGAGCAGAAATATTTAGTGATCATCACTTAGTGATAGCCAAAATGAGATTACTGACTGAAGAAAACAAACAGTAAAGGAAAGAGAAGAAAGCTACTAAACTCAAAATGGAGGAACTAAATAAACCAATAGTAAAACAGATATACCAATCTAGGATAAAAAGATTTATCAGTGAAAGGCATATATATATATATGGATTTGAATGATAGCACAATAGAAGAAATGTGGCAATTGTATAAAGAAACACTCCTCAGTTGTACTGAAGAGATCTGTGGTAGGAAACAAATTAAAGGAGATAGCAAAAGAACAGCATGGTGGAATGAGAATGTCAAGACTAAGATCAAAGAAAAGAAGGATGCCTAGAAGAAATATTTGCAAACAAAGAGACCAGAGGATAGGATAGATTACGTGAATAAAAGAACTATCGCCAAAGAGGAAGTGAGGAAAGCAAAACAGGAAAATGGAAAGAGTTTGGACAAAGACTTCAAAAAATCTGTTAAGGAAACCAAAGCCATTTTGGGGGGCAATGAAGAGCATGAGAAAGACCAAAGCATGCCCAATATGACCAATTAAGAATGCCAAAGGAGAAATAATGAAAGAAGACAGCCAAATCATGGAAACATGGAGAAAGTATTTTCAACAATTACATAATCCCTCCAGAACATATGAACCAAGGAGTAAAGATCAAATAGTAAGAGTAAAAAAGTAATACAGAGACAGCTCAAGATGTAGATATCTCAATGGAAGAAATCCAAACAACTATAAAAAAAGTGAAATCAGGAAAGGCCCCAGGAGCAGATCAAATTTATCCAGAAATGATTAAAAACCAAAGGAGAGAGTCAGACAAACTACTACATGCAATATGCCAACAAGCATGGAAGTCCAAACAGGTGCCAGACGACTGGAAAAAGGGAATGGTAGTACCAATACATAAGAAAAGATCAACTATGGAATGCTCAAACTATAGAGGGATATCACTACTTAGCTTTACCAGGAAAAGTGTATGCCAGGATACTGGAAATGAGACTAAGGAAAAGAATAGAGGATCAGATTGAAGAACATCAGAGTGGATTTAGACCAGGAAGAAGTGTACAAAATCACATATTTACAATTAGACAAATAATAGAAAAATTCCTTAAGAAAACATTGACTTGCACCTGTGTTTTATAGACTTTGAAAAGGCATTTGACACTGTGAGGAGGGACGAACTATGGCATTCCTTAAAAGAACACAATGTAGAGCAAAATTTAATAGAAGCCATTAAAAGTTTTTACAATAAACCAACATGTGCAGTGAGAGTAGCTAGAAGGCGTATCGGAAGAATTTGATGTAGATATAGGAGTAAGACAGGGTTGTTACCTTAGTCCTCTTTTTGTTTATCACATTTATGGATTCAGTTGCAAAGGCATCCTCAAAAATGAAGAAAATGAATGTAGGAATGTGGAAGCTCAAACCAGTAAATGTATCAATGCTTTCATTTGCTGATGACTTAGTTCTGTTTGGAAAATCAGAAAGT
This sequence comes from Doris montereyensis, assembly GCA_037039925.1. NCBI lineage: Eukaryota > Metazoa > Mollusca > Gastropoda > Nudibranchia > Dorididae > Doris > Doris montereyensis. Next base: position 56,564 of record JAXRKP010000687.1, on the reverse strand, counting down.
GACCTTCAGTCAAATATCAACATTATGAACAATGAACTAAATAAAAGAGGAATGAGAGTAAATGGAAAGAAAAACGAAAACAATGCTAGTAACTAGGAAGCTATAACACAAAATCTTAAATTGGGCAGGGAGAATGTAGAACAAGTTCAAAGCTACAATTACCTAGGAGTAATGATTAACTCAGAGGGAAAACCAAGAGAAGAAATCAACCAGAGAATCCAAAAGGCAAATGCAATATATAACCACTTAGGAAAGGCATTTTTAGATAAACAAGAATTGTCAACAAAAACCAAAATGGCAGTATGCAACACAGTTTATTGTCCTACTCTCCTCTATGGTAGAGAAACCTGGACGTTAGACAGTAGGGAATACAGTAGAGTACAGACAGCTGAAATGAAATATCTAAGAGTAGTAGCGAAAACTAAAAGAGACAAATCAGAAACACAACAATAAGAGATCAAACCAAAGCAGATGGCATAAAAGCTAAGATAGAAATAAATAAATTGAAATGGTTTGGGCATGTAAACAGAATGAATGACAATAGAATAGCTAAATCAGTATAGTGTTACAGCCTATACACCGAAAGGTAGAATGGGAACTGATAAAGAAAGAGAAGAAAGAATAAATGTTGATTATAATAATGTATAGTTTTCTTGGTTTTTCTTCATCTAGCCACAATAACCCATCACTGTCAAATATGGAAAGACTAAAAAAACAAAACAAATTGAATTTCTTTGGTTATCAATAATTTTTAATTGTGGAAATGATGAAAACAACTTGTAATTCAGAACATACTCGAAGTCGTACCTCTAACACCAGACATTTACAATCGATAAACAAACATGCATTTGGTTCATCAATTTTCTCTTGTGATGAAAAAAAACTCCATTGCTATAAATAATAATTACTTACAAGCCTTTAAATAATGTGTTGTCACATGTACGCTATGCTGCGTGTATGAGAAAATGATAAATACACTAAAATAACAATTTAATAAGGTAATCATGTTACTGTTACAATATTTCTAGTATTCTATAGATTATTACGATTATTATAATTACTATTACTAACATCATTGTAAACTCATGTTTAGTTGGGTGGTCATACGTGTAGATAGTTATACTCAAAACAAGCCCCCCACGGGGGGTGAGGTCAATATTACTATTACTAAGGGACAAGGAAACTGTTATTCAGTGTGCATTCTGATTAATAATAATTGTCAACGCTTGAGTAAAACAATTTTTTTTTTTTTGTTTCAATGCAGGAATGCTTGTGTTTTTTTTTTTTTTCTTGTCACCGTAATTCTAAAAAATGTCCCAGCAGAATACAGGTAACTTAATGATGTATTGTAATGGCCATGCATGAATTCCCATTTAACATCCCTTCATAACCAGAGAAGGATATATTTTTTTTTTAAATAACACACACGCACACACACACACACACACACAAAGATTAAATGTTTGTCTTTACTCTTCAATATAATAAAAAAAAATAACTTTCCTTTAAATTCAAGGCCATTATTATAGCCCATAAAGCTGGAGTTTATCCTGATTTCTATAGCCTAAAGCAGAACATGTGATAAAAATCACCTCCTAGACAGGACGCAGGTTTTTACTCCCAAACCCAAGCTAGTCCATGTATCCGTTTGCACCTGGGTCAAGTGGGGAAAATACGTGTTACGTGTCTTTCCCAAAGAACGTAACGTCAGGCCTAGCTTTGCCAGATTCAAACATAGAAGCTCATGATCCCGTCAGGCAACTTTGCTGCTCAGCCATCGATGCCACTTACTCCCTCTACAGTACAATAAGAAGCCTTAAATTTAAAAACATAAATTAGTATGTATCAGATGAATATTATGCATATTGTGGGCCTAAACCTCATAATTTTGTAAAACAAATAACAAAAAATTAACAGAGGTCGTAAATCTTATGGATGAGTGCACACGTAAATACAACTGTACAAGTACAAGCGGCTTCCCTTTGGAATGGGACGGAAAAGGAAATTGTGATTTAAAGTCAAGCAAGGCTAAGGCAGACCATGCATTTCATTTTCATTTCATGGAGACAATCCCTCATCGTTTAATTGAAATTTACCCCATCCACCATTGCCATGACCTCAGGGTGATTTAAGAGGAAACTGCAAGATAAAAGATAAGTGAAAGATGGAAAGGAAAGAAGTAAGACCTACCAGCAGTGCCTGCCAACCGTCAGTAAGAGAGAGAAAAACGAAGGCTAGGACTAGGGCTAGGAAGCTGCAAGACACTTGACAATACAAATGCTGTGGTGTGAAACTCATTGAAAGGAAAACAGAGAGACAGATAGCACACACATGTGACATTGTACATGTATTTTGTTTACCCTCTTGCATAGCAATAATCTACAGACCGTCCATATTAATTAAACTGTTTGTTTCATTGGAATGTACCCAGACCACCATATGCAGTGATCACAGGATGAATGAAGAGGTTCTCCATGACTGAATGGTGAACAAAAAGAGCCTGTGGATTCCAGTGATATTTCTTCTTCTTTTCTTGTGTTTGCTTTTGTTTTATTTTTCCTTTTAAAACCCAAACGAGTCGGATAATTGAAAATTGTATATAAACATTTAGATTTGATTTGATTTACCCACATCCACAACACAAAGGTTGTTTTATGTCTATGTCCTCACGATCACAAACTCATAACACAACCAACTACATATATCTCAACAAAGAGTATTTCATTTGAAAGAGAAATACATAAAGTAAGAACAGCACAGTATTGATAGCTTGCAACGCAAATGCCCGACATGAAATAGTATTGTTTTTTTGTATCCGTAATTACCCCCCCCCCCCCCCTCCCCAATCAAATAAAACAAATCCAATTTACAAATTTTACAACAAAAAACAACAAATTGAAATTGAAAATAAAAACTAACGAAAACTTCACCTCCCATCTCCACAGAAAAAAACAAACAAATTAATAACAAGGAGGAAATCAGTTGTCACTTCAAATTCCAACAAACCCTGGACTAGACCATTCTTACCATATGGGGTATACAAAGCCTTCTACTAGTTCTAGAAGGCAATATCCACCACATCATATTCCATTATAGTGTAAATTATAAAGTTTTAGGTATACACAACAGCTGCAGAGACAAACATACAATATGTAATTCAATATTATATATCGACGACAAATGTCACAAACCGTGTAAGTCCAATTTTGGGTGTTTTAAGATAATCGAAGAAAACGATAGTGTTTTTTAATCCATTTTCACAGATCTGAGATATACACGGTTTGCAAATATGAAAACTAGACCCAATGGGGATACACGGATTGCTCACATATGGTTGCTATACAGGTTTCTATCGAATTCTGACTAGACAAAGCATAGCGACTTCCTGATTCCTAATGTTAAAATTTAAAAGCCAATAGAAATGTGTTACTTATTTTAGACTTACACGGTTTGTGACTTTCCCTGTCAATATCCTTTAAGGGTGTGGAGTTATTTGTGTGTCAATCATCATAACAATAAAAAAATTCCTAATGTAAGTTTAGATAACATAGTGTATTGGTAAGGTATATAGTATATATATAATATAGCGATAAAATAACAAAACTCATTGAAACCATCAAGCTATACATGCAAATTTCACGCAGGAAACCTAGGGGATCAATTATTTATTGCTTTTTAATGTTATCAACTAAAAATGTCAGATTCAGGACGATTTTTCTTCCTTTGCAAACTCTTACTGACCGATAAAAACATGTGTATTATTATGTCTTTCCTTTTGCGTACAAAGCAATAGACAATCGTCTAATATTCATATACTATAAATAGAATTAACCTGTAAAGACTGAAAGAGACAAGACTGACAATATCATACATAGAGTTGCTTGACTTCAATTTCACATCCAATCCATTAAGAGCAGAGCATCTGGGTTTCACTTCAGTGATCAGAGGGGCATGACTTAAAACATAGTCCTGAGTTCAAATCTATGTTAATGTTACTTACACTACACCTATGCCCTACGTTATGTCCTCAGGAAAGACAAGAGATTTTTCCTCTCTTCTCCTCCTCAGTCATGGCTGCCAGCACCCAAGGTCACTGAAACTTTTTTACCAAACCTGAAAATGCTTCCAATCACGCAGCATAGGCATACATCGCACCTATTGTACAATATAATTGTATTAATGTCTATGAAAAGAGAAGGAAGCGAAAATATTTTGACTATTTGAGAACATCGCCAAACCGGAGATTTTTTTGGACAGAATCTGTCAAAACGGAATTCCGATTTGAAAAGGAATAGCGGCCCCCATGTTCTCAGTCCTAAATGTGATGAATGTGTACCTTTTTTTTGGTTTCATTGGAATTTATCCCGTCCACCACATGTGGCAATCTTAGGGTGAAATGAAAGGAAACAGCAAGAAGAAAGGCATGTGAATGAATGAAGGGAAAGAAGTACATGTAGTGCAGTGTAGGTAGAGTAGCATCTACCTGTAACACCTGCAAATGAATGGGTAGGTGCCTACCACCTATATCGTACTCTTACTACAGACAAGGATTTTGCCCACGGCATTGACCTTTCATACCCTTCATGCTTTAAACCAATCACAATTTGATGAGTTTGTAATTTGTCATGCAACAATAAATAAAAGTTGTCTGTTTCAGTATCAAATCATGGAAAAAGCTCACATAACAGAATAAAAAAAATTAAAATCGAGTGACCGCTGAATTCAAATTTTTAAAAAAACAACCAACAAATCCCCCCCCCAAACACTAAAACAAAACACCAGGGGGAATAAACGTGAGGAAGTATTACGACAAGTGAGATGATTGAAGTCCGTGGCCCCCTTTTGTGTTCCTCTCACAACCTTTACATTAACATGTACACTGCTTTCATTCATTCCTCTCACAACCTTTACATTAACATGTACACTGCTTTCATTCATTCCTCTCACTCTCTACATTAACAACCTCTTTACATTAACATGTACACTGCTTTCATTTATTCCTCTCACAACCTTTACATTAACATGTACACCTCTCACAACCTTTACATTTACCTACACTCATCCTCTTCATTCTCACAACCTTTATTAACATGTATTTACATTTACACTGCTTTCATTCATTCCTCTCACAACCTTTACATTTACATGTACACTGCTTTCATTCATTCCTCTCACAACCTTTACATTAACATGTACACTGCTTTCATCCATTCCTCTCACAACCTTTACATTTACATGTATTATTCACTGCTTTCATTCATTCCTCTCACAACCTTTACATTTACATGTACACTGCTTTCATTCATTCCTCTCACAACCTTTACATTAACATGTACACTGCTTTCACATTCATTCCTCTCACAACCTTTACATTTACATGTACACTGCTTTCATTCATTCCTCTCACAACCTTTACATTTACATGTACACTGCTTTCATTCATTCCTCTCACAACCTTTTCATTCATTCCTCTCATACATTAACATGTTTCATTCATTCACTCTCACAAACATTAACATGTACACTGCTTTCATACTTCAAAAAGTTTTTTTTCTTTATGAGTATGATGGTGTGTGTAACTCACAACATCAAAGATATATGATATGACATTTCTATTCAAATTTACAAATGAAAGATATTTTGATATTGTGAATAACAAATGATAAAATAATAAATCCTCTAGCTATTCCCCCACTAATTAAAAGAAAACAAGAAAAAAATCCAACCAGATTTTTTTAAAACCCACCCCAACAAAAAAAGTTTTTCATTTTTGTTTGTTACTGTTAGATTGGAGTTTACCCCATCCACCATATACAGCAATCTCTGGGTGAATTGAGAGGAAACAGCGAGGAGAAAGACAAACGTGAAAAGAGAAAAAAGTAAGCAATAACTAACAACACCACTCTCCAGTGCCCAAATAAACAACAACAAAAAACCAAAAGACAAACCAAAATGAGAAGAAATTCAAAAGTCAACAACAACAACAAAAAAGGAAAAGTACAGCACAGAATACTAAGAGAACCTTAGTAGATTACTATAAAATGTACAGAGACTATAGGATAGCCCAAATCAAAATCGCACTGAAGATGACAGTGCTGGTAACGATTAAGAAAAAAAAAGGTCATCTGCAGAAGAAGAAAAAAAAAAAAGAAGAAAAATATGTCCTCTTCTCAAAATTTACGTTATGAAGAGGGAGGAGAAGAATGTTGGCGAGATGAAAACAACAATCAAACAAACTCTAAAACACGGAAGAAAAACATGCCTAAGACGGAATAAAGAAAAGAAAGCCAACAGGGAACACGGTGATCTGAAGTTGCAAAACTTGACTCATATAAAAGAAATTATTGCTAAGCAGAATGTCTCTTTTATTGTTTTCATTTCTATTAACATTGTTGTTTCATGGATTTAAAATGCATATTAAAAAAAAAATTGATTTCATGACATTCAAACAGTTCATCTACTTCTCATAATTCTAAACACATTCATGACATTTACATTATTTCATTTTTTTCATGATTCTCTCATACATACATATATGCATATTAGTATGCAGAACGAGAGCGTTTTTACTTACTCTGAAGAAGAATCATTCTCTCAAATGAGAATGTCAGTTATTAAAATAAATATTGTATAAAAAGTGTTAAATAGAACACAAAAAAAGAGCAAAAACCCAAAAGCAAACAAAACCAAAGCAAAGCTACACACTACATGAAATATAGATTTTTTGGTTTTCAGTTTCTTCAGGTCTATTTCATTCTGAATCAGATTTATGTACAAATTTCAGACCGTCTATGAATACACAATTGAAGTATAAGAAGATTCTTTTGTATGAAATGATCAGTAGAGCTTGAAAATCTTTTAATTTAATATGTATAAAGATGACGTAAACCCATACACCGGCAGGTAGAATGGGAACTGATAAAGAAAGGAAGAAAGATGATGAAGATCAAGATGTATACAAAAGATTATTTTGCTTCCTACACACCATCAACAGATGACAAAAGCATATTATTTAATCATTGTCATTGTCATCTTTACAACGAAAAATCACACTGAAGAGTGATCACATATCGAACAACACATTCATTAAAAAAAACAACCCATCTAGATATATCGTGACTCCAGATTAATATGGCTGAATGGTTAAAAAAGCATTGCACTGTGACCCAGAGGTACTGGGTTTGAGTCCCACTTCAGGCATATTGGGTTTTCTCTCCTTCAGAAAGGAAAATGTCCCCTATTTGCTCACTTGGACAACATGGGTGGCGCTGTTATATTGAGCAAAGGCTTGAAGATGGTCTACATTCCTTTCTCTAATGAAATTGGGGTACCAGGCGTGACACATTTCGGTGCACACGAGGACAGCATTCATTTTTTTTTTTAAACTGTGTACACGCATACTTTTGAGAAAAACTTGCGCCAGAGAATTTCTCTTACTAAAACAACAAGATGATGAAGAGCATCCTCATTTAACGTGACATTGACTGAACTTTTTATAAGCACTTGCGGGGGGGGAAAGTTTTATACTCTAATGCAGTGTCTCCTACTCTATCTGATGTGGTGGACCGGCAGTATCGTTTTTTCCCCACTGTGCCACCGACTGTTCAATGAAACAAGCCTAGTATTCATATTTTAAAAAAACCTGGCCAGATTCTTATTTCCGCATACCGGCAGACGATGGCTTGCGTACTATCACACGTATGTGTACCACAGTTTGAGTAGCACTGCTCTAATGCATACGCCTGAAATTTATAAACTCTTGCCATCACTAATTTCAAGCAAGAGCATATGAATCTGGGGTCACGATATATCTTTTTTTTTTTTTGGGAAACAAATAAATATGGCAAAGCAATAAAGGGACGATAAAAGTAGGTTAGATACTTGAACAGGCTTTATGAAATGGGGCTCTAAAACCTAATCCCATTAACCGTTGCAACAGATCTGGCCTAAAGAACAGGTAGATCAAGTTTGAATAATAAAATCTAACAACAGACATTGAAAATACCATCACAAATACTGTCTTTGTGTAACATTGCTTTTCTGATGTTTCTGTCCTTAATTTCCCTCTAGTCCTGTGCATAACTAGCAAGATGTTTCAGCTAGAATATTTATAATTATGGACCCAAAAGGTGCATGTCTAGATTCATTATTGCTTGAAGCTGATGGAAAAATAATGTCTTATATCTTAACAAATCAAAGGACTCATAGAAAGTTGTATAAATAGCCTGCTTTGACTTAATTTACCCATATCCTAACACAAATGTGATCTCAGGGTTTATGATCAATAGCAAGCAGTCAGGGATCTTTTTTTTCTCTCTTTCCTTTTGCACAGTTGCATCACTTTTTTTTCTCTCTTTCCTTTTTTGCACGTTTGCATCACTTTTTTTCTCTCTTTCCTTTTGCACAGTTGCATCACTTTTTTTCTCTTTCCTTTTTGCACAGTTGCATCACTTTTTTTCTCTCTTTCCTTTTGCACAGTTGCATCACTTTTTTTCTCTCTTTCCTTTTTGCACGTTTGCATCACTTTTTTTTCTCTTTCCTTTTTGCACGGTTGCATCACTTTTTTCTCTCTTTCCTTTTTGCACGGTTTGCACTTTCAAGTATTCCTCTACAACTAAAGGTAGAAGAGACCACACACTTATAACTTTGCTAGGTGTAATAACCCGCATTCACCTTAAGAGCTCTTAACTTTTGTAACCAAACAACTATTTCCTCTGTACACTTTCCTATTTCTTATACATAAGTGTTCACAACTCCCTACACAAGCGTTTAATTCTCTTTGCGTTGTAAGAGAAATCTGATGTTATCCCTCCCTGTGCTTCCTTTGAAGACATGTACATATACATAAAGAAAGACTGGCTTGAGGAAATGAATGTTTATATATATATATATATATATATATATATATATATATATATATATATATATATATATATATATATATGCGTTTTAAGAGAAATCTTATGTTATCCCTCCCTGTGCTTCCTTTGAAGACATGTACATATACATTCATTTCCTCAAGCCAGTCTTCATTTATACTAAGATGATATTTGCACCGTACGGTGAAAGATGTTGACTAAATTAACTCCAAGACTCTACAACAGAACAAAACATTCTACGTGGAAAGCATATAGATGCTGCACTTGTTAAAGTCGAAGACACAGTTGAACCTGTCACAGCCCTGAATTCTTGAGGAACATGGCCACGAATCCTCTCAGCTCACTATCAAAGAAATCTGCCTTGTTCCTAGAAAGAGAAAACAAAGGAAACAAATTCTCATTAAAATACAATTAACAATTCAGAACAACTTGATAATAAAATTATAAATGATAATAAGTGACAACTCTACCAAGGAATGACACGACAGACACATGAAGTTGTCAGGCATAACCCTTCATTACAACAAACAAGTAATATCTACACACTAACACAGACATTACACAGTGCGATGTCAGAAGGAAAACAAAAGGAGAAGAGCACAAAGACAAGATAGCAAATAAGTAAACAGATATTCGGCATTTGACAAATAATAATCCATTCATCGTTTCAGAAGCACAATCCAATTCTTTATTTAGACACAAAGAGATGTCATTGTTCACTTCTAGGCAGTATCATAATGTCTTAATGCCTGCAGGACATTTAGCCCCATGCACCGGAAGGTAGAATGGAGACTGACAAAGAAAGAAAGGATATTTAGCACTAACTCATATCATATTAGAAAGTGTGAGATCAGCGATACAAAAACATCCATATTATTTGCTTAAAGTAAACAATATATTTGACTTAATTTGAAAATACCCATATCCACAACTACTGTGATCTCAAGGACTTTGGTAGGATTTTAAAAATTTGCCTGGACTGCCCTGTAACAGCCAAAACGGATCTTGAACGTGTACAGAGTGAGATTGTTGTGATGTGCACACTGGATCTCCTTTTAACCGTCTGTTTCAATGGGACTAAGTGTTGATACACCTACCAGACCAAAGGGGTGGGTTTTACTATAAAAAAACATGACAATATTCTTCAACCGTCAGGGCCTGAACCTGCAACCTTTTGATTGAGAGGTCAACACCTTACCTCTGGACCAGCGAGTCCCCATGTGAATGAATTATAACGGATAAAAGTAAAGAGAAGGTGGCCTACATTGCTAGCAGTAAGGCTGCCAGAGCTGTAGAGTTGTTTCCATTTTCTGCGTGAAGCAGAACAGATGATGTCACATTGCCTCATGGACTGGATGCGTAGGTTTTACTACCTAGCTGATGTTGGTACCCATTTGCACCAGGGATAAGTGGTGGGATGCGCGTTCATTTCAGTGTCTTTGCCAAAAAACACACATCAGATCCATCCCTGGCAGCATTCAAACTCAAGACCTCCCTCATGATCACTTAGCTGCTAGATTTTCATGTCACTAGTGCTGACTGAACACTTTTATCATTTATAAATTAAGCTAGATGTAACTCATTAACACTGAAGATAAAACTCTATGTGCGGTATTACATGTCCATTTGAGTTTCAACCTAAACACATACACTCAAAATTTGGATTCTAGAAAGAGTATATAATGTAAAATTGGACGTATTATGAAAACAGAAAGATTTTTTTCACAACTTGCACTAGAAAAAGAAAGTGGCACTGGCGGTCTAGTGATAAGGCTGTCGGAGTTAGGATCATGAGATCCTAATACAGGAGGCAACGTATTATCATCTGTTCTACTTCATGCCATAGATTCTGGGGCAAATTCCAGCTCCACGAGGTTGTAACTAAATAGCCTTGAAGGAACTAGTAATAGTAGAAGTAAATACAAACTAAATCTACAGGCACTGTCACAAGACATTGTGCCACAGTCTAAACCACACAGAGAAAGTGAAAAGGCAGAGGATAAAAGCCTAGACATAACGTATGACATGTGACTAAATGGTACCTGAGGGTCTTGGCACGGGCTGAGATGTCTTTAAGGCTGACCAAACCTTTGTCCACATCTTTAATCTCATCCTCCAGCTGCTGCTTGGACACATCGGCCTGATGGCACAGACGGGCAAAGGTGGAAGTCAACTCTCTGATGCGGAAGGGAAAAAAATGCATTACGCCCATGTTCAAAAACTAAGTTGGTTGGTTTTGTTTAGTTTTTGTTTTGTTTTGTTTTACCCAAGTTGGCCACGAGTGGTTGTTGATTTGATTTTGTTGAGGGTTTGGACAGGAGCTAAGACTTGAACCTCGTCAGCTCGGCAAACTACCAAAAAACCATGCACGTTTTAGCCTGGACGGCCAAATAGTATCAAATACTTTATAGCATGGAAAACAGGTTTTCTTGGTTTTAAAAAAAGTTTTGTTGTTTATTTTGTCAACAAAACGAATAGACGATTGGTCAAGGTTGTTTCAGATCAGAAATAGTTTTGAAATAAACGCAAAAAGAGAAAAAAATCCTAAAACAATAAGCAAGAAGTTAAATACAAAGACGATAGGAAAATAAAAACGAAATAAATGGCAACGTTCAAGGCCTAACAACAATGGAAAGTCAAGGCCTACAAAAACAATGGAAAGTCTTACAGTCACAGCCATGATGTCAAAAACAATGGAAAGTCTTGCAGTCATAGCCATGATGTCAAAAACAATGGAAAATCTTGCAGTCATAGCCATGATGTCAAAAACAATGGAAAATCTTGCAGTCATGGCCATGATGTCAAAAACAATGGAAAGTCTTGCAGTCATAGCCATGAAGTCAAAAACAATGGAAAGTCTTGCAGTCATAGCCATGATGTCAAAAACAATGGAAAGTCTTGTCAGTCATAGCCATGATGTCAAAAACAATGGAAAATCTTGCAGTCATGGCCATGATGTCAAAAACAATGGAAAGTCTTGCAGTCATGACCATGATGTCAAAAACAATGGAAAGTCTTGCAGTCATAGCCATGATGTCAAAAACAATGGAAAGTCTTGCAGTCATGGCCATGATGTCAAAAACAATGGAAAGTCTTGCAGTCATGGCCATGATGTCAAAAACAATGGAAAGTCTTGCAGTCATGGCCATGATGTCAAAAACAATGGAAAGTCTTGCAGTCATGGCCATGATGTGCCACTCAATGTGCGCAACTTACTGTTGAACTTGATGGCTGCAATTAGAACTGGTCAAATCCACAATGAGACGCAACTTGCTGCTAGCATAATCCACGTACTGCTGCTTGAAGACTCTCTCCCTGGCCTTTGTGGTCCACGTCAGCCTCTCATAGCAGTAAATGCCCCCATACAAGCTACCTACAGCAATGATGACACGCCAGCCTGCTGCTTTGGCAACCTGCATGAAATTGAGGTGGGGGGGGGATTCAGAGGCGAGTGGTTCAATTTAAAATTATGCTCATTGACAGTAATCCCCAAGAATTGAATGAGTCAGTTACTATCAGTTACTATGAAGAAGAAGAAGAAGAAGAAGAAGAAGAAGAAGAAGAAGAAGAAGAAGAAGAAGAAGAAGAAGAAGAAGAAGAAGAAGAAGAAGAAAAAGAAGAAGAACAAGAAGAAGAAGAAAAAAAGAAGACAAAGAAGACAACAAGAAGAAGAAGAAAAGAGAAGAAAAGAAGAAGGAGGAGGAGGAGAAGGAAGAGGAGGAAGGAGGAGGAGGAGGAGGAGGAGGAGGAGGAGGAGGAGGAGGAGGAAGGAGAAGAAGAAGAAGAAGAAGAAGAAGAAGAAGAAGAAGAAGAAGAAGAAGTAGAAAAAAAGAAGTAGAAAAAAAGAAGAAAAAAAAAAAGATGAGGAAGAAATAGATATTTATTTGTGTCACTGAAATTCACCCATCCACCAATTGTAGTGATCTCAGGGCAAATCAAAAGGAAACGACAAGATGAAAGATAAGTGAAAGAGTGAAAAAGATAAAAGTGCTCGCTAACCACCCACAAAAGAACTAGAAGAACCTATCATGAAGAAAGGTTTTGTTCCAAAAATAACTCAACATATTGCATTCCGCAGCTTAGGTATGTCTTACTTAAAACAAAAAAGATATAAATGTAAAAACAGACAAACCACAAAGTAATTAACAAATTCACAAAGCCTGCAAAATGTAACTCATCAGCTTAAGTCTAAGCTGGAAAAGTGAAACTCTAAAACAAGTGTCTCAAACAATTTCAATCCCTTCATCAATTCATGAGACGCCGATACACATCAGACCGTGATTTAGATTACAATACATGAAGATTGTAAGTAAACTAACTTCACCACGTGACATCAGTGGTCGTGTGGTTAGTCTGTCAGACTTCAGATCATGATGTCCAGGGTTCGAATCCTAGCAAAACTAGGTCTGACATCGTGTTCCTTGAGAAAGATGTTTAACACGCATTTTCCCCTCTCAACCCAGGTGCAAATGGATACCAGCACTAGCTTTGGAGTAAAACCTGCGCCAGACTAGCGTCCTGTCCAGGAGGTGACTATAATCACTTGTTCCGCTCCGTGATACAGACAGCAGGATAACCTCCGGCTCTCTTCTCTGTGCCGTAATGGAACTTTAATTTTGTAACTAACTTCACTACATTTTACAACAATAGAAAATCAAAAATTGTTTTTTGTAGCGAGAAGGAAAACAACGAAAAGAAGCGTCCGCCCACCAGTCCTGCTATGACAACAGCCCCTAGGGTAGACTTGGTTGTAAGGGAGGTAATGGTGGTGAGCACCATCATCAAGATCTCGTTGTCCTGGTCTACGTTCCCAATACCTGGGCTGGCGTCACCTTGTTGTGGGTTACCACCTTTATCCTCGTTCCCCTGGTTGGGTTCTCCTAGCTGAAATACAAATAAAGAATAATAATATGATACAGGGAATTTCTAAAGCGCCTCCCCTTCTCAGCTCAAGACAATGGCAATGTGTACAAAAGAGAAGCCAAAAACCAAAAGAAAAGAAAAAAAAAAACGCCTTCCCTTATTAGTTGAAGGCAATGACATTGACAATGTGTACAACAGAGTTAAGGTTTTTGATTTTAATATATATATGAGTAACTATCAAAATTTAGTCACCCTATATCATTGAAAAAATTGTAGCGTCCTTGGTTGCCAAGGAAACGGCCACCATCTTGGATTTTGACCCAATTTTCAAAACCTATCTCCTCACTAAGATATGAATAAAATCACCCAAAACCTGTGCAGATCGTTTTTTCCATTCAATATCTAAAGAATGACATCAGGTATTTTTTTATAGATAATTTGGATAATTTTTTTTTTCATGAAGTTTTAAAAATAACATCGTATTTGTATGCAAAAATGGTATTTTTATTACAAAAATGTTTTCTTAAAAAGTTTATAAGATATCAACAACAAAAAACCTGATGTCATTCTATTAACATTGATGAGAGGAACCTGTGTGCCAAGCATTATGCAAATCGGTCAGTAAATGCAGAGGAGATAGAATTTCAGTGTGAAAAAATTACATTTTGAGAAAAAATGCAAGTAAAAAAAAATGAAAAAAAATAACATAAAGCAATCGCTTCAGACAGGTTGCTCTTCTTGTAGCAGCCCCCTTACTCTTTCCACAGTCTCTGGCATTGTTACTAATGTTGTTACTGTGAAAACAGACGTCAAAATGACCAGCTGTTTGTTTTTTTTTCCTCTATTACTATACTTGTGTGTCTGTTTGCATACACATTAACGTGAGCGCTGGCCTCTGCCTCTTATGTCATTCAGCGCTAGGCAAAATCGGCGGGCTGTGTTCCGAAAGCCAAGCGAAAGAACTGGTGTTGGCATATTGGCGTATAGTCGATACTAGAGCAATTTTTAGTGCCATCTTCTCAGTCAGTGCTAGGGTAATTAACATCAAAATTTGGACTGTTTTTACTTATCCCTTGCTTACAAAATATTTTGGAACAAAAAATATATACGTCCTATGGAATTCTTTTGCCATAAAACCTTGTAGATAAATGATCGTTCTATCCGAATATGCAAAGAACAGAAAGTCAACAATCCAGGTCCCCCCCCCCCCCCCCCCTAAAGGAATTTTACTGTTCACAGAGCTGCAAATCCTATGAAGAACAGAAAAAGTGGGAGTTTGCTTTGAGGAAAAATAAGCGGACAATTTGAAATTGCTTCCAAAACTATATTATGTAGACAGGATGGTAGCAAACTTACTTACCAAACGCATGTTCAACCTGCTTTTAGAACCCATGATCCTCTGCAACAAGGCTGTCGGGCTTAGAGAAAACCGAAATGAACGTCTTCCCGAAACCAGCACAAAGGTTGCGGCAGTCAAGGCGGTAAGCAATTTCAAAGTCTCGCTTCGGCATGAGATTCAACACCTGTTGCTTGTCATCCTCAGGAAGTATGGATGTCAAGCGTTCTTCAATTTCAACGTGAACAAAAAGCAGGAAGGCAACACAAATTAGTGCGGGTTATAAATCAAATTTTTAAAAAATTTTAAATAAATAAATAAAATGTCGTTAATGGTTGTTGGGATGTCATTAAAAATATAAGCATTTAGTTTACAAAAAGAAAAAAGAAGAAAATTCACATCAAATTCTTAGAAAATCTCAATATTATCACAATGCGATTATCCGAAAATGTAGCCTCAATATTGTCACAATGTGATTATTTAAAAATGTAGCCTCAATATTATCACAATGTGATTATCTGAAAATGTAGTCTAAATATTAATACAATGTCATTATTTAAAAATGTAGCTTTTATTGTCTTCCTCCCTTTGTAAGAAATCAATCCTTTAAACCTGAAATTATTGGTCGAGGTACTCAAATCAATGTTAAGAGAATCATAGTTATTTCTCTGGAATTGACGGCTGAGATTTTTTGTTTTATTTGTTAATAAATTACAACACACATAATTATAATATCCTCATCCTTAATTCTAAATCTATGGAGGAAATGAAGCCTACTCTCTCATCCCAAAATAATCTGCAATAACATTTCCCCCCCCCCCTCCCTCAAAGGTAGTCCAAAAATCTATTGAGATGCTCAATCTCAACAATTAGTGGAAATTAAAAAGATTTGTTTAATTTCAAGTTTTATAAAGAGGCCATAAACTAAATTTTAAAAATGACATAAGAGTGATGAATAAAAGGACATAAAGGAATTGATAAAGAAAATTTTAGTGAAACACACACTATTACACAAGACAACACTATAGCAAACTCAGACCCAAAGGAGTAGTTTACAATGAAAATTCCACTTTAGCTTATGCAAATATTCATAATAATAATAATAATAATAAAAACAGTGAACATTTTAATAGCGTACAAGAATGAGAAGAGTTTGGTATGAAAAGAGATTGCAAAGGGAAAAACAAAAACAAAAAACTGACAAAAATAAAAAATAATAATTTAAATAAATCAGTATTACCAAGTTAAATTGAAAACATAACAATTGTGTCTTTTTGATGTTACTCCCCCCCCCCATTAAAACAATAATAATTCTTTTTAAAAATTTGTATGAATAAATGTGTCTTTGAAATTATCAGTTAAAGTAAGCTTGTCTGAGGACAAGTTTTATCAACGTTGCCTCACTAAAAGTAGAAGCGACAGTACTACACCTTCCATGTCCATTTGAGTCTGTGTCACGGCTACGACTAAGGCAGAGGAACAGCGGGACTGCAAATTGCGACCTAGTGTCTGTTCTACATGAGCATGGAGTTCCTGGAAGCGGCAGGCAAGTGTATACATAGTACAATGGGGGAATGAATAATGAGGCACAGATCTTGAAAAGAAATCAGTTACTACTAAAAACAAAAACAAAACCTACAATAACAGCAACAACAAAAAATAAAGGAAAAAAGAAGCCCCAACAAAAACACAGAGAGAGAGAAAACACTCTGATGTTTAGTATCCAGATCTTTCAAAGAATGAAATCAAAATATACAGAAATGATACAACAGTTTGAGTAGTAAATGTCGTTACAAAAACAAACAAAAAAATGTAATTAAAAAGGGGTCATACAAGTTAATGTTGAATATGAAGAGTACAGATGGATATCTGCTGTATACAGGTATATTATATGTGTACACATATAAAAAATCCATGCAAAAACAGCAAGAACAAAAAGACGCGTATTTGAAATACATTTCAAGAATCCTAATTTTTAAAAAGAAAAATTTAATCCATCAGATCGTTTTCCATTTGCTTAACGCTTTACAGGATAGTTTAAAAAAATCAAACTTCACACTGTCGAAAGACCTTCAAGCACTGGCAGCGATAGACAGAAAATTGAAATTATAATATCCTATCAATGAGAGCAGAGTTCAAAGAATGGTTTGTCTGTTTTGTTGAGTTTTTTTTAAATTCTTCATTGGAATCTACTGTCCCCTTTAGGTGATGATTTCAATGTGAAATCTAAGAAAACCACAGGATGAAAAACACATGAAGGAGCAAAAGGAAAGAAGTAGGACCTAACAGCAGCCCCAAGCACATTGCTCCCGTTCAGGAGAGTTACAAGAAAACAATCTTGTATGCCTCTAACCATGATGGGAAACTAAACTGACTCGATGATCAAACGCAGTGTGATTTCATGGTTAGCAACAACATGGTAGTGAGGATTTTTAAAGAGAAAGATGCGGAAACCAAAGTATGGCCCTGGCCAGTGTATCAAATTAAAGATAAAACACTGAGCCTGTAATAGGAATTTATGATTCACACTGTGCACATTTATATTTCATCACTGTATCTTTCTTTGATTTACTTGAAATTTAACTCATCCACCACATAGGGTGATCTCAGGGTGAATTAAGAAGAAGAAAGTTTCATCATGGCCAATATGGCCCATGGAGCCAAATAAGCTTATCCCGGTTTCTATAGCGTGAAGCGGAACTGATGATAACAATCACTTCCTGGTCAGGATGCTAGTCTGACGCAGGTCTTTACTCCCAAGTTACTGCTTGAACCCATTTTCACTTGGGTCGAGGAATGAACAAGAAAAAAAAGATAAAAGGTAAGTGAAATAGTGAAAGGAAAGAAGAGCGTAACAGTGGCAGGAGCACTCACCAACAACCCGCTATATCAATATATCACTACACTGTCCATGTACACTATAAATTTCTTCTCCTGCCTTTGTAAACTTAAAGGGACAAAAAAGTATTCAATGTATATGAATAGTTGTACATTATGTAGCATTTTATCTAGACTGTCATTTAAAATCAAGAATCAAAATCTGGACCGTCTCCTCCAAAGCCCCCTACAAAATGTTGTGTGAACTTGTACATGTATCCTTACAAGATGTTTATCTGCGAAACACAGGGAGAATTTTTGTAAAACAATAATGAGAAGAAGAATTAAAATAGAGATTTTCAAACCATTACATTGACTGTTATATAAGAAATTTGGGTTTCAAGAATATCTATTTCTTTAATAGAAATGGTACTGGATTGAGAAATTACACCACAAAAACATTACTCCTTCTGTTGTGGGACAAGCTTTCCTTTTTGTAAACAAATATAAGTGCCACAATCACTGTTGTGGGACAAGCTTTCCTTTTTGTTAACATATATAAATGCCACAATCACTGTTGTGGGACAAGCTTTCCTTTTTTGTTAACAAAACATAAGTGCCACAATCACTGTTGTGGGACAAGCTTTCCTTTTTGTTAACAAACATAAGTGCCACAATCAATGTTGTGGGACAAGCTTTCCTTTTTTGTTAACAAATATAAGTGCCACAATCACTGTTGTGGGACAAGCTTTCCTTTTGTTAACATATATAAGTGCCACAATCACTGTTGTGGGACAAGCTTTCCTTTTTGTTAACAAACATAAGTGCCACAATCACTGTTGTGGGACAAGCTTTTCCTTTTGTTAACAAACATAAGTGCCACAATCACTGTTGTGGGACAAGCTTTCCTTTTTGTTAACAAACATAAGTGCCACAATCACTGTTGCACTTGGACTTCTTTTTATTTGTGTTGAAAGTATTTAGAATAGACAGGGCTTTATGACATAATATTACTGAATGACAATATCTGAATTTGGAAAATTTGGGATGAGGAAAAGAAATTCCAGAAGAAGAAAAAGAAAAGAAAAGATGTGAATTGTGATCAAGTGAAAAGTAAGTTGGCATAACTGAAATCTTTAGACCCTTCTGTTTGTCATTTCCGTTTCTTCCCCATCAATAAAGAGTACTACACACCTTCGACTCCCCCCACTCCACATTCCTAGCTTCTCCCAAACATCGTAGAATAACATGCACCTCAGGAGCTCCAAAATATGCCACTACAACAGAAACAAAGAAAGCAAAAAAGATTGCCAAACTGACTAAAAGGCTAAAGAAAAATCAAAGACATTCAGTCAGTAATCCCTACATTCACACAATAAGCCACCCTCAAATGATATCAAAGGGAGGTTATGAGAGTTAGTGAAAATGCACAAATATGCCACAAAATTGCTTGTATCTTTGAATATGTCACAAAATTGCTTGTATCTTTGAATATGCCACAAAATTGTTTGTAACTTAAAAACTTTTGGGACCACTGTAAAATGTTACCGTTAAGGAATTAAACCAAAAGAACCTTTGGCGCAGGTGAAATGATAGCATGGAGCATGAATAAACGGACAACATTAAATTGCTGTTTTAAAATCTTCTTTTAAGATTATCTTCCTCTGTCCGTTTCTTTCTTTCAAACTCGTTTCAAAACTTTGCAACAACTGGCATGCCCCTGTTTATCTCTATCATTGTGGTCAAAGTAGAAATTGTGGTCAAAGTAGAAATTGTGGTTAAAGTGGACAATACCTCTCACACAGTTCAAGCAATGACGTGACAGTGACAACCAATAGTCAGGGAGTGTAAATGGAGAGAGAGAGAGAGAGACAATAAACCCAACAAGAAACGGAATGGGTAACATGGGTTCCCCCCCCCTGGTAATCGTGGCACCTGCTAACAAAAACTGCGTGTGATCCAAATTACGAATGATCGGCGAAGAGCAACGACCAGCGAGTTGCAACACAAACGTTCTTCAAGGAAGAGATGTAGCTCCTGAGATACAAAAGCACAACAGAACATGAGATATTAAATGGCATGGTGGCCGACTTCGGCAATGATATTAATGATGAGGGAATAGATGACAATGATGTTTGGTCACGGAAAAGTCCCCTAGGTCCTGTGAGAGAGAAGAAAAACCAAAACGGAAGAAAAATCCCCAATACCTGAAGCTCGAAGAAAGAAAAAGATGGGGAGGAGGGGGGGGGGGGAGATGACAGAAAAAATCTGAATTTAAGGTAAAATTACTCTTTCTCCCTCAAAGTCAAAGGCAAATTATCTGAGAATGTCATGAGGGTGAGTTAAGATGACTTTATAAGTAGCAAGAAAAGAGAGACAGGTGAGAGAGTGAAAGAAAAAAAAAAAGGACGTGCCAGCAGTGCCGACCAACACAGAAATTCAATCAGTCAATGGGAGTTGAGAGATAAAAGACAAAGTAAAACCCTGATCAACAACAATGAAAACCTGTCACTTTCCTCATATCAATCAATGTAGATAAAATATTGGGGTTTTTTTTCTGTTTTTACTTATGCAAAATGTGACGAAAAACAAAACACTAATTAATGCTAAGCAGTCAGTGTTTCAATTCAAATGACTATAGACACAATTTATTGATTTTTAAAATGTGATGTAAAAACAAAAACACTAATTAATGCTAAGCAGTCAATGTTTCAATTCAAATGACAATAGACACAATTTATTGATTTTAAAAAATGTGACGTAAAACAAAAAACACTAATTAATGCTAAGCAGTCAATGTTTCAATTCAAATGACAATAGACACAATTTATTGATTTTAAAAAATGTGACGTAAAAACAAAAACACTAATTAATGCTAAGCAGTCAATGTTTCAATTCAAATGACAATAGACACAATTTATTGATTTTAAAAAATGTGACGTAAAAAACAAAAACACTAATTAATGCTAAGCAGTCAATGTTTCAATTCAAATGACAATAGACACAATTTATTGATTTTTTAAAAATGTGACATAAAAAACAAAAACACTAATTAATGCTAAGCAGTCAATGTTTCAATTCAAATGACAATAGACACAATTTATTGATTTTTTAAAAATGTGACATAAAAACAAAAACACTAATTAATGCTAAGCAGTCAATGTTTCAATTCAAATGACAATAGACACAATTTACTGATTTAATGATTAGACTCCCCCCACATAGCTTTAATGAATTTTTTTGGAAAGACACGAATTAATTACGAACAGATACAAACATCGAGAAATTGTTTACAGTTTAAATTTTTCCCAATTAAGATATTATGACAGAAACCAATTTCATTTCCATACCTTTTTGTAAACATTCAGTAAAGTTTGATCAGGGAAAGGCCGTTCAAATTCCTCTACCAGCAAGAAAGTTTGCGATTTCATCATTTAAGGCGAGGACACCTTAAAACATGAAAGAAAGGAAATGTTCAACTGAGGCCGTCATGAAAAGTTTTCACTGGTATTTAGAACATACTTTAAGTGCTGAAATCTCTAACTTCAACGAAAGGTAAAAAGGTTGGGTTTTTTTAACCCACTTCTACAGGCCTTTGATTACTAGCGTGATAAAGCTGTAATTTAAAAAAGTAAAAACCCACACTAAAACAATAGTTGATTGTTTCAGTGAAATTTAACCAGCTATCCTTCAGACGGAGAGATCTCAGGGTGAATTAAGAAGAAATTTGTTTGATTGTTTCAGTGAAATTTAACCAGCTATCCTTCAGACGGAGAGATCTCAGGGTGAATTAAGAAGAAATTTGTTTGATTGTTTCAGTGAAATTTAACCAGCTATCCTTCAGACGGAGAGATCTCAGGGTGAATTAAGAAGAAATTTGTTTGATTGTTTCATTGAAATTTAACCAGCTGTCCTTCAGACGGAGAGATCTCAGGGTGAATTAAGAAGAAATTTGTTTGATTGTTTCAGTGAAATTTAACCAGCTGTCCTTCAGACGGAGAGATCTCAGGGTGAATTAAGAAGAAATTTGTTTGATTGCTTAATTGGAATTACCCCATTAACCATTCGCGGTAATCTCAGGATGAAATAAGAGGAATCAGCAAGATGAAAGGAAAGCGGAAGAAAGGAAAAAGTAGGACATACCATACCAGCAGCACTGCCAACCGCCCACTCCAAACTCCAAAACAATAAGTGTAAATAATAATCTAAAAAGGCAGCAAAGAGGACTCCTCACCTTTTTCTCCACATCCTGCACCATGAGCTCGATTTTATTTTTGACGTCCTTGTTGAGAGCTTTACCAGCTGTTTGTCCAGTTTGCTCAATTTTTCATAACGCTCTTTCCGCAATTGCATCTTTTCATCCCTGCATGGAAAACATGATAGCTAGTGTTTCATGACAATTCATAATGCATCGTTCCCATCCCTATTAAGTCTCTTATTTCGATGATTCGTTTAAATAGAAATAGTCAACAGGATCATGCGAGCCACTGCCTTGAAATCTTACCTATCTTTCATCCATCCCACATAGTAAAAAGTAAGGCCATTACGGCCCATGGAGAGCTAGAGCGTATCTCAGTTTATACACCTTGAAGCGGAACAGGTGACAATGATCACCTCATCTCCTTGACAGAACGCTAGTCTGAGGCAGATGTTTTTAACCCCAAAGCTAGTGATTGTACACATTTGAACCTGGATCAAGCGGGGAAAATGTGTGTTAAATGTCTTCACTTAGGAACACAATGTCGGGCCTAGCTTTGTTACATTCAAACCCGGGATACAAAGGGCAATTATTGAGTGCAGATATTCTGGTTTCTCCTAGAGTTTGGCAGCCCTTTGGCGGCTCGCCAAATTTCATCTTCCCTAGAACTTAAACACAGAGGAGATGGGTACAGCTATGCACATGTCTCAGGGGTCAACGCCCTAAACAAGAGTTTTCATTGAAGGAGCTTTGCGACAGTCAAGCTGTTTGCTCATTTCATAAGGTGCATCTAAGTGCAATTGAGTAAATGAGAGCAACTGAAACAATCTATGACCATGATGACGAAATGATGAGTTGGTGTTTGGTTATCATCAACCCAGGTGTAAATGACGAAATGATGAGTTGGTGTTCCTGTTACCGTCAACCCAGGTGTAAATGACGAAATGATGGGTTGGTATTGATTGCAACCCAGGTGTAAATGACGAAATGATGAGTTGGTGTTCGGTTACCGTCAACCCAGGTGTAAATAGGTACCAGTACCAGCTGTGGCGTAAAGCATGCCACAAAGTAACGTTCTGTCCAACATGAAATGCATCATCAAATAGTCCTTTCATGCTATAGAAACAGGATGGGCTCCAGCTCTATTAGCCTTGAGGAGAATTTATTTTTACTTTGATAAAATAATGACATTAGATTGTTTGGGTTTTTTTCTGGCAAATAGATGAATCCCCAATAAAAAAATAAATAAGTATTGACCGCCTAAATGCCGGTGCTTGGGAAGCAGAGAAAACGGGCATTTAGGCAAACAGCCATTTGGGCCATGATTCATAATCTACATGTTAAAATCAAGGGACATCAGGGATAAAGATGCATTCCAGATTGGTTTTAGAAAAGTCAATTTGGGGGTGGTTTAGCACTGGGTGGTGAGGGCAGGATGGTGTGTGATCAGCCAATGCGAGATTTTAATCTTCATGTTAAAATTAAGAAACAATAATTGCGGACATCCAAAAGGATAAACATTCATATATGATCCAATGGGACAAAGTTTGTTTGAAGTTAGAAAAGTCATCATCTTTTGTTTAGTACATTGGAAAATCAAACGGCTCATTGACAGGCAAATAGTGATGACAACTGGAAAATTACATTTAGCACTGTGGTGGTGAGCTTGGTTTTAATAGGCATTTAAAGGGGCGGATCGGTTGACCATCGCTTTTAAGACTATTGGTACACGAAAACCTGAAGGCACAATGGATACGCCCTTTTGCCAATGCAAGACATGGGGTCTAAGATTCAAAATAAAAGGGGAGAAAATGTTCACACCCTGTCCCATTGATCAACTTATTGTTGTCTCATCCAATAGTGTCCTGTCATTGTTGAAGAACAAAAAATGCCAGGTGATTTCATGTTGTCTCATTACGACATCAAGATCCAGGAGTTGTGGGCAGAGTCCGGAAGACTGTTTAATTCTAATGTCTTGAATTCTAATCGTCTAGTGGAGAAGTGGCACCTACTTTGCCACACCTACCATCCATGACAAACCAATGAACCAGTGATCCAATGGAACAAAGGAGGATGCTGTACAGTGGGTGGAGTTAGAGAAGAAGAGACTGATTATCTTTTATTACAGTACATTGGATAGGTAATGAGGGTGGTTACAATGCTTGGCCCATTGTTGACGGAGATAAGCCATATTAGAGAGAGAGAGAGAGAGAGAGAGAGAGAGAGAGGGAGACAGAGAGAGGATTTATGTACAATATAAAAAAAGAGAGAGAGAGAGAGAAGAGAGAGAGAGAGAGAGAGAGAGAGAGAGAGGAGAGAGAGAGAGAGAGAGGGATGAGAGAATCAATTATATATATTAATATATATATATATATATATATATATATATATATATATATATAACACTGATTATGGCATAAACTATTTTTAATAAACTTAATGAATCTATACCTCAAATTCTTTCTCAAAATTTGCAAACTCAAAGAGCCGGGACTGGAAGCCGGGTAATAGGACACGATCTGCAAACCAGGAGAAGAAAAAGTCAATTAGAAAAAATTTAGAACTTCAGTTGGGTGTAGAATGGGTTCCCTGAGTGACAGTGAGGTGATGAGATGGCGTGTGATTGGTAACAACAGGACACATGAAACTTTGTAAACAAAAGAAATTCACAGTAACGTGAACAGAAAAGCACTGAAAACATGTCAAATCACCTAAACTAATGTATAATATACATCTCTGTCAGAGCATTGGACTGTAAATGGATTTAACTTTTAACTCATAGACTACAAAAGGTCTGACACAAGATTATGGCACGGTACTCCAAAGAATAAGGTGGTTTAAAATTCGTAACTTTTTTTATTTGTAATTATTTTCTCTTCATTTTTAAACACAGTGTTTATAACAGATCAAACTTTATATCAAAACCAATAAAAATTTGCTATGTGTCATTAGTTTGTCTGAGAGGGGATGAGTGAAAGGGTGATATTGAGTAGCTAAAAATCCATTTGGGGTGGAGACTCCATTCACACAATACACTACTTCCATCCTTATATAGATGAAAACAATGAGACTACAAAAGGTCTGACGATAAACTGATTGAAAACAGTGTGGTCTATGCTGTTTCTGACTTGCAGATCCACTTGTAGTACTAGTGGTAGTAGTTGTTTTGTACATTGGCAAAGAAAACGGGTTTTAAGTCGAAGGCTTGCACTGCCAGCAGTAATAAAATCATAAAAAAATCAACTATTCACGCTATGGGAGCTCGTTCCGATATGAAACGGAAGAATACTAATTGTACTATGGCGTAAGAAGAGTAGCATGATCGCACCATGCGACAATGGTAGTCTATGAGTTCATTCTCATAGTGAGTAAAATTGACTGTATGAATTTTATTCCACACCCTTAAGTAATCATAAAGAGCCGGTTGTTGTTTTCATTGGGGTTTTTATTATTATTATTATCATTGTTGTTACTGTTATTGTTATTATTATTGTTGTTATTATTATTGTTATTATTATTATTATTGTTATTATTATTATTATTATTATTATTATTATTATCATTATTATTATTATTGTTATTATTATTGTTATTATTATTATTATTATCATTATATTGTTATTATTATTATTATTGTTATTATTATTATTATTGTTATTATTATTATTATTATTATTGCACAAATAAATTGCATTTCAGAGCAATCTTCATCACAACATAAGATTTTCTTGTATTTTCAACAAAAAACATGCCTGGTGTGGGAATTCCTTTGTCATTGTTGAGTCGAGTGGCTAAAGCTTCTCTGCGACACAAAAAATATCGATCTTTTATGACTTTTTGTCGACAACATTGAGTTCATCAGCAAGAAAGTGTGTATTACGATCTAGATGTTGTTGTCTAACCTGAAAGAAAGATGAAGAATCCAATGAAATGTATAATTTTACTTAAATACAATATAATAGATATGAAACATACAACATGCATCATATGTATGATGTACATATATACTTTCTTTGCTTCTTTTATGTCGCGTATGGATGGAGAATTAATATTCTAAGATTTTAAATAATAAGTCCAAAGATAATGAATTGAAAGCAATGACTGATATCTAAGTGAAAGAAAATAAATTGAAAGCAATGACTGATGTCTAGGTGAAAGATAATGAATTGAAAGCAATGACTGATATCTAAAGATAATGAATTGAAAGCAATGACTGATATCTAAGTGAAAGATAATGAATTGAAAGCAATGACTGATATCTAACTGAAAGATAATGAATTGAAAGCAATGACTGATATCTAACTGAAAGATAATGAATTGAAAGCAATGACTGATATCTAACTGAAAGATAATGGCAACAAACTTATACAAATTTCACGGCCGGAGCTATAAGATTATTAAATTCACCTCATCAATATCTTCCTCCATTTCAGACACATCCCATCTGTTCTGCAGGATGAATATATTCGCTTGGATAATCGAGAGCTGACTTTGTGAAAGAAGTTCTTTTTCCTATTAGAAACAGTAAACATCAACAATGTAATATGTTTGCATGATTTAGAAAATTAGACTGGTCGTTCTTATCAAGCTATTTGAGGGAGGGGGGGGGGGAATTATTACTTGACATTGTAAGGAATGTAGTTTACTTCACTGAGTGATAAAATAGGTTATAATATATATATTTTTTTTATATTCACGTAATATTTGTGATAACACACCAGAATAATAAGTAGAAGAAGAAGAAGAAGAAAGAGGAAGAGGAGGAGGAGGAAGAGGAGGAGGAGGAGGAGGAGGAGAGGAAGAAGAAGAAGAAGAAGAAGAAGAAGAAGAAGAAGAAGAAGAAGAAGAAGAAGAATGGTACTAGAATTTTAAAAGGCTATGTTACTAGTAACGACAAACTGCAACTATATAAAATCAAAAGTTTAAAAGTCAAGCTTACAGTTTGCATGAGAGTAGATTCTGCATTAGATACCAACACGAACACATCGGCATCTAAGCAAAATTTGTCAATCCAAAGGTCAAGATCGGGGTAACGTCAATCCCAGGACTGTCACAAAACAACATCTTCACGCAACAATCGGCATTTGGCTTTAGGCCAGAGGATACGGATGAGTGAGTTCTCCTGCAGTTTAACACTGCTGAGGGCACTTGCCAACTGTTTGATATCCTATGCAACGGGAAGAAAAAATGAATATTTTCCTCTTAATGACCAGAAGCAGCTTGACGAATGAAACGGACAGACTAAGTTCTAAAATCTGCACCCTTTGAAAAGAAGTGTATGAAAAGATATCCCAAGCAAAAATAATAACACCACAACAACAAAAACAGCCTATTTTGCGTCAATTAAATGATGAATAAATCATATCTTAATGGCAGAAATGCATATTCCACACAAGCAGAATGGTCTAAATTACATACAAATTAGGCTACATAATCATGTTATTGACCGTATCCTGACAATTTCAGTCAAAATACTAAAATACCGAAGTGGTATGGTAATAGGTTTAAAAAGAATTTAAGGTAGTTAAATTCTTTTTAAAACCTATTACCCTACCATTTCGGTATTTTAGTATTTTGACTGAAATTTTACAATTTTAAGCTTGTATACTACACAGCTGTCCTTGAATACATCTACACATACAGTTACTTCACTCTTGTGCCTGTATCTTTGTTTGTTTTGATTTATCCACATCCACAACTATGGTGATCTCAGAGTTTTTGGTAGGATTTTTTCATTTTTGCTAGACTGCCAAGGGATCTTTAACGTGCACAGAGTGTTATGATCTGCACACAGGACCTTTTATCGACCGTCTCTGATGGGACTAGGTGTCGATCCACTTACTTGGACCAGGGAGTAGATTTTGTTCGAAAAACTCTAGAAAATTGTTTAACCGTTGGCGAGGCTCGAACCCATTACCTTTTGGTTGAGAGGCAGACACCTTGCCTCTGGATTACAGAGTCCCTGTGCCTATATCAGTACAATGTTTCACCTTAGGTTCAATGAGTTCTCTCTTATCTTGATTTTTAAATCATTGTTTAGCTTTGGTTTTCAAAATTAAAAAGAATTCTTTAAATCATGGTTGAACCATTTTGTATTATCATATATATCATTGTAATCATCTTCATCATTGTTAATGTTAGTATAAGTACTATGAGCATCATTATCATTGTTATTATCATTATCACTGCCGTCGTTGCGGCTATATTATTCATAGCATAAATGTTAATATTGTTATTACTGTTGTCACAATTTTAAAGCCCCAAAACAGTGAGATCAAAGAGCATAATTACAGTGATGCTCTTTGGCTTGTCTGTGTCTTCAGTGAGAAGAAATCCCTCCGAGCTGTCGGCGCCTCCACTTGGATGAAGCAATGGGTCGTGTGCCCAATGCCGCTGGGAAGGATCTTGTCTCTCAACATGGCGTTGATCACTGTGCTCTTTCCATTTGAAGTTCTTCAAAGTGAGAGGAAAAAATTGAAAGTCAGCGCTCTTTAAAAATTGTAAGCGTGCAAACATTTTAGTCTAACTAAGGAAAGTGGAGGGGAAAAAAACCCAAAGTTTTTCGCTGGAAATGAGCTACATCGTTCTTTAAAATGCTGCAAGGAAGCAAACGTTCCACACTGTGCTGAAATATTCTTTCATGGATAAAAAATGACTGTACAACAACAAAAAATGACATAATCCCGCCACCCTCCAAAAAGAAAAAAAAAGAAATCCAACTTGTTCGACATTGAAATGCAAGAAGAAAAATACAAAAAACGTCTAGCAGCCGGTCAAAATATTGTGACAATTTTACAAAATTAAAACCTGACACCACTAACGACTTAAAACCGATGTCATTAGAATTGGAATTTATGGGAAAATTTAAACACAAGGAAGAGATTTACATTAGTGAGGCTATTTACTGTTATTGTCAGTTAGGATTTGTGCTAGAATCATATTATATTAAAAACACACCCCAAAAAACCCTGAGGACATTCCTATGGAGGTCTCTTCTACTTTGAAGTATATAAAAATTTTTTGAAGGTAGGGCCAGAAACCCTGATTGGAAAGAAATGACAGAAACTATGGAGATTCGACAAAAGCTGATTTAAGGATCAGATTAATATCACCAGAGCCCTTAAAATATGACTGAGGAAAGCTCATTGCATGGAATTCAGCTAGACTCTTGTTTCATATATTTGAAGGTTAGCAGACACATTACCTTCCAAAGAAAACCACTTTCATGTGATCTCTGGCAAGCACTTCTGTGATGCCATTGATCTTCTCCTTAAATCCTTTGACCACCTCGGCATTTTCTTCTGTTACAATTTCAGTGCAATCCACAGACTTTGCTACATCTGAGTGAGGGGTAAAAATAGGGGCATGATGATAAAAGGGAAAACTCATTAACTCATGATACATTGATTTCAGTTGAAAATTTTGTCAGGTTTTTTTCCCAGGAGTTAAATAAAACTTGATTTGAGCGTACTCATTTTTGTGTTAATAGAAACAGTCACAAAATAATCACAGGAGTTTCACATAGAACACTTTTCCTTTCTTCTCTTTTTGTCTTACTGTCTTACTTTTTCTTTCTCCGTTCCCCCTCTCCCAGCCAAACATTTCCTTTTTCCTTAACTCTTTCCCCTCTCTATTTCTTTTTCTTTCTCCGTTCCCCCTCTCCCAGCCAAACATTTCCTTTTTCCTTTAACTCTTTCCCCTCTCTATTTCTTTTTTTCTTTCTTCATTCAGTTCACCCGCCACTTTATCTGCTTTCTTCTCAATTCCCGCCTCCAATAAAGTCTTTCTCTATTCCTTCTCTTCTGTTCTCTATATCCTTTTCCTTCCTCTTTTCCTGTTATATATTTCACTGCCTTCATTCCCCCTCTCCCACTCTATATTTTTCTCTCTCAGTTCAGCCTTCCCATTTTCAGCTGAGTGCCTCTTTCTCTTTCCTTAAAATGTTTTTTTTTTCATTTTATCATGTAATATTCTCTTGTCTGAACCCTTTTCCATGTTCTCTTGTCTGAAACCATCTCATGCATTACCTTGAGACATAAATAGAAAGAAATTTGTTGATAACCAACATGTATCAGTAAAGTAGCACACTCATAATTTAGTACATGAGAATGATTGTTTCTGTCTCTCAGAAAAACTGTGCATTTGAAACAAGTACACTTTGGGTTTTTTTAAGTTTGAGAGGTTGTGAATTCTTACAGTAAAAAACCGTCTTTAAATCAGTGCTACTCAAAGTGCGTTATGTACAGTACGTGTACCGTCAACAGTACGCAAGAAATCACCTGCCCGTATGTGGAGACTAAAGATGTGGCCAAGTTCTTACTTTGTTGGATTGGCTTGTTTCGCCCCCTGCACATGGGGGGGGGGGGGGGAGAACGTTCCCCTCCCCCACTAGATAGTTTGAGAAGCACTGCTTTAAAAAGCATGGAACCCAAACTAGGCGAAAAATAATTCACCAGGGGTAAAAGTTATCCTCAATCAATCAAAGTCTGACAATCCTGGGTGTGAAATTGTAAAATAACAAAGGGGCAAACCTGTCACAAATACTTCCGTCTCAAGCACATACTGCCCGATGTTACGAAAAATGTCATTGATTTTCTTCTTAGCATTGACGAAAAGCTGCAGGGCTGATTCTTGATTGTGACCATTTCCTAGAGTCCTATGACTAGCGGGGCGCGGCCATCATCTCCATCCATTGCGTGCACTACTCCAGACATGTCAGATAGTACACATTGATGATCCTTTCCCCGTTCTTGGCGTGGAGTATTCTCTATAAGCTAGAAAAAACCTTCCTGAGAAGGGAAGAAGAAACAAAAGGAAACTATGTCAAGAGTTGTTTTAATTATGTCATTCGCATACAAGAATAGAGAATGCCATGTAGAAAAGTTGACTACTAAAAACTAAAACAGTAGCAGTACAGGATACAAATGAAAACACACCATATCATCAGTCAGGTTATCAAATTTGCATACTGCTGCATAGACACTGCATAATACTAGAGAAACATTTTTGGTAAAAAAAAAAAAAAAAAGATGTTGAATTTACAAAAAATTTGTGTGCAAACGTGAGGAATTGAGACTGTTGGTATTTCCCTCTTTTTAATAAGTCCTTTGTCACCTTAAGGTAAGTGAGATCAACGACCTTTTATTCTATTTTCTTCAAATCTATGTGAAAGAGAATTATTCAAAGAAAATTTGGCCAGGCTTAATTTTTAAAAATCTTTTGCAGTGACCATGTGAGGGAGGGTTTAGATTTTTCATTATTACGCAACTACAAATGAACCCACAGTAAGAGCTGAAAGCAAAAAATGGTACAAAAATACATGGAAGCGCCGTTTTATGATATGGAGTGAAGGAAAACGTATTCCCTACGTCCATTTATCCTGTAAAAGACACACACAAAATTCGTAGGTAACTTTTAATGAGAGTTAGAATATTATGAGACTACTAACGGTCTATGTGACCTTACAGTTGGACAAAAAATTTTTTTTATCTGTGATCTAATAACAGTATTTCCTTGTTGTTCCTCTTGTGTAAAACTATTGAGAAATCATGAAATTTTTGTTTTTAAATTGTCTATTCGGCTTTGCAAAAATATTTTTTATTTGACGGTCTCCTTATGAACGCCCGCCTTACGCACTGACCAAAACGTAGACGATAACTGTGCATCAGAACGGAGACCGTTCAGGTTAGATTCGGTTGCATTAGCGAAACCTACATTGCTTATCGTGAGTGAAACTTATGTGAAGAAGTCCGACAATCAATAGGCTTTCATGATTTATTGTGTTATAATAAATAAAGCCGGGCAATGGACAGGTAAGCACCTGACCGGGAGTAGATGATCTCGCCCTCCCACGGAGTCTCCTGCTGCCTTACCCAGGCGGGTCTTAGCCGACTAAAGGCTAAGGGAGTTAACCCTGACAGAAAATATCAAGGCCTGGTAGGGGTCCTCAAGGTGGCATCCCCACCATCTACCTAGGGTACAGTGGGCTAATCCCCTGCTTATCCAAAACCAAACAGATTCAGAGAACTAAATATAATATAACCGGCTTGATCTTTCGAAAACAACTTGGAAACGAATACGGACTGCGATTTTGGAACATGGAACATCAGCTCGGCTGGTGACACGCTTTTTTCATGGTGAGGCGATGGGTGCCGACGCAGAGGTCAACGGTTCGATCCCCATAGTGGCCAGGATTTGTTTCTGTCTATTCCTTGTATTTCTCTCGTCTTTGTTCCTATGGGGCTTTCATATGATCTAGTGTCATTACCTTCACTTCCAACATGCCCATTGCCTCACTGTTTGTCTTTACATAATAGTTAGCAGCTCCCTTTTTACAGTACATTGGATGCAAGAGTAAACAGAGGAGCGGAAACAGTTAATGATCATCATCTAGTGATTGCCAAAAATGAGATTACTGACTGAAGAAACCAAACAGAAAAGGAAGGAGAAGAAAGCTACATAACTCAAAATAGAGGAACTAAATAAACCAGTACTAAATCAGGTATACCAATCTAGGATAAAAAGATTTATCAGTGAAAGACAGATGGATCTGAATGATAGCACAATAGAAGAAAAGTGGCAAATGTATAAAAAACACTCCTCAGTTGTACTGAAGAGGTCTGTGGTAGGAAACAAATTTAAAGGAGGTAGGAAAAGAACAGCATGGTGGAATGAGAATGTCAAGACTAAGATCAAAGAAAAGAAGGATGCCTGGAAGAAATACTTGCTAACAAAAAGACCGGAGGATAGGAAAGATTACGTGAATAAAAGAACTATCGCCAAAGAGGAAGTTAGGAAAGCAAAACAGGAAAAATGGGAAGAGATTGGACAAAGACTTCAAAGAAAGATATCAAGGAAATCAAAAGCTGTTCTGGGGGCAACGAAGAGAACATGAGAAAGACAAAGCATGTCAAATATGACAAATTAAGAGTGCCTAAGGAGAAATAATGAAAGAAGACAGCCAAATCATGGAAACACGGAGAAAAGCATTTTCACCAATTACATTTATATCCTCCAGAACGTATGAGACAAAGAGTAAAGATCAATTAGTAAATAACAAGTAATCCAGAGGAGACAGCTGAAGATGTAGATATATCAATCAAAGAAATCCAAACAGCTATAAGAAAAGTGAAATTAGGAAAAAGCCCTAGGAGTAGATTAATTTTATCAGAAATAATTAAAAACCAAGGAGAGAGGTAAACAAACTACTACATGCAATATACCAACAAGCATGGAAGTCACAGTGCTTTGCTATCTCTTAAAGTCATATATCTTGAATCCTCAAGTTCTAAGCTTTAACATAGTATATAACACTAGTAAGAAATATGACATTTTTATATTTTGACAAAAAGGAAAATGGGGACCGTTTTGTGAAACCTGCCTACTGTAAACAACGTGATGTTTACTGGTGTGTTATTGAAGCTACAAACAGACAATGCTGCAATATAGACGCAATTGTAAAAGAAGCATTATTGTAGTGGCTACTCTAAATGCACATTGACCACAGCTGCCAATTGTTTGCTCTTTACTTATCATGGCTTTAGGACAGCTCTTCCAAATTTAACAATATCACTTGACTTACTAATAAAACTTTTTTTCAGAATAAAAAGTTTCACCTCTACGCCATTAACTCACTCACTGCCGACTCCTGGGCCAAGACCAAGCCACTTGCTACCGGCTATTTTAGACAAATTTTTAAAAATCACACAGACCAGACCATACATGTTACATGCATGAAACTACAGCAAAAAATAAAACCCTTTGCAAGAACTTTGTAATACAAAAAAAAATTTTTGATTTATCTCTTATGGTTTATTTTTATGAAAATTCAAAAAAAGTTATTTTTACCCACACAAACTTTTTAAAAATCAAATTTCCCCACATCCTTTAACACAAAATGTCCATAAGTGTCCATATTAGATTTAGTGACTGGATTCTAGAATTGGATGATCTTGACGTACATGCAGTGGGCTAGATCTAGATCTACCGCTGCCGATCCCAGTAGAAGTTGAAGCCTGTTCGGAGTTCAAAGAGTCTGACACTGACAGCCTACAACGTTTTCTGTCACTGGGTGCCGTCTCATCGTCTGAGTCACACATAAGATCGTCATTTCTCATGAAGAAAGTAGGATCAGAATCACATTCATCCAGATCAGAATCATCGATGTCTGATCCATCTTGAGTAATAGGATCTAAAACTTCAAAAATGTTTCTACTCGGTCAACTATTAGACTGACTGAAAATGCGGCTGTCAGTAACTTCGTAACTCGGTGTCAGAAAATCTACTCCTTAATCAAGGGAAGTCACTGAGAAGATAAATAAAGGCCGACTACGCGTCAGTTCATACAGAGAAAAAATAGTAAATGCGAGGCCGACAAGAGTGCGGTCTCGGGAGGCGAGCGGCTTATCGCTTGAGGCCGACACATGTGCGTCATGGTAATGAGTGAGTTAATGGTAGATGGACCTCGCCACTACTTGTCATTAATGGCGGATGGACCTCGGCGCTATTCGTCATTAATGGTGAGTTCATGACTGTTCGGTTCGCCATTAATGACGAATGGACCCTAGCACTATTCATCAATGTCAATGGTAGACATCAGTCCTATGTAATACTATGTAATACTAGCTCATATGAATGTCTTGCTGTCTCAGGTTCATTGTCTCATCTACTTTCTTTATCAGTTCCCATTCTACCTTTCGGTGTATGATCTTTCTCCAGTATGCCCTGTCCTGGCATTTTCTGTTTCTTTCCAAAAAAGTTAAATTTCTATTCTTAACTTTAATGCCTCTTTTATATCTTCTTCCCACTGTCTCCGAGGTCTGCCTTTTGGACTTTTACCTTGGGCTTTAGCACTGTATACACTGATTTAGCTATTCTATTGTCATTCATTCTGTTTACGTGCCCTACTACTCTTCTTAACACTTTGCATGCCGCCGTTTAGAACCTAGTTTCTACCCAGTGCCACCAGTTTTTGCCTATTCCCTCAGTGCCAGCTGTTTTTGGTAATTGTTCAAAATATCAGTAGATTGAGGAAAAAAAAATCACAGAAAGCAATGGAAATTCATGAAACTTTCACGGATGATCAGGTCATGACCATGACGGCCATCTTGAATTTTGTTGCTATTTATAGAAAATTGGTATATTACTGGAAGAAAAGGTAAATAACTTGTTATTTATCTATTATTAATATTATGTTAGAAATTTCAAAATTGTCTCAAAAGAAAGCAGACACATTAGGGATAAAAATTGAACTTCATCATTTTCAGTGAAAAAAAGCCTGTATGTCATATCAATATACTTGTTGTTTTTAGAGAAAGCGATGAATATATTGATATGACATACAGGCATTTTTTTTTCCTTTCACATTCTTTGAATGAGAATGTTCAGATATAAACAGCCAATAAAAATTGTATAAATTTCTATCTTTGTAGTTTATTGTTTCCATGTCTTGTTTTTGTTTTTAAAACACAGCTTGAAATGCACTATCTGTTACCTTTTTTCATTTAAATCATCAGTGGTATCTATTCTTCTTCTTTTCCCCCCACGCCCATTGCCACGCCCACTAATACAGTCACCTGCATTGTTTACATTTGGCATACAATGAAATTCATGTTTCGAATCTGAATGATCAAAGTCCGAGCGAGAGCTACTAGATCTAGTATTACGCCAATCATCGTCAAATTCATCGGCTAGATCTGCATCGGAATCGGAATCATCTCCATAAGGATGGAGATTATCATGTCCTTATCCATGACACAAGCTGATTCAAGGATTCAATTGTGAAAAATATCAAAAATATGTTGCGAATCGGCCATTAAAGACAGTAACAGTTAGTTCTAGTATCACTTTCAACTATCCAAAGTGTAGGAAACGAAAATGAAGCAGTTTAGGTGGCTAAAGCACCGGTCATTGTACATCGACTCTAAATTTGACGGGCGTCGAAAGTTGGCACGCACAGGTGACGAACACTCTTTCGACAATCGTCGAAACTGGCACTAAGGAAACAATTCAAATTTCGACAGCCGTCGAAAATGGCACGCAAAGTGTTAATCTTAGATATATTTCCTTCTCATCCTCAATAATAATATGTCAGTATTGTCAGTCATCAGTTTCTTCTGATGTATTAGTGTCATACCATGTCTCCTTGAATGTGTGTGTGTGTGTGTGAGAGAGAGAAGAGAGAGAGAGAGAGAGAGAGAGAGAGAGAGAGAGAGAGAGAGAGAGAGAGAGAGAGAGAGAGAGAGAGAGAGAGAGAGAGAGAGAGAGAAAACAATTTTTCTTTGTTTATCCACCCAAAAGCCAGGCCCCAATTTTTTATCTCACCCCTTTAAAAAAGTCTTTAATTAACGTCCCTTGGTTTTGGAACCCAACCTGGTATTCCTTCCCAGAAAGAACTGCTGCAACTGGAAGCAACTTCTCAAAACCTCTCTACTCTATTTTCTATCCTTTCTCTTTCTGTTCTATTTTCCCTCACCAAAAACCAAACCTCAAGCCTCAATTTTATCTCGCCCTTCAAAATATCATTGTAATATGTCCCTTGGCTAATCCACACTATGGAATATTCCATGATATATAATGAGAAATAACTAAAATTGAATTATAACCTAATAATCCTCTATCACGTCATGGCTCTGTGCGTTGCCCTTGCAAACGAATTGCGTACATCTAGACTAGATCTATATTTAAATTTCTAAGTAAATCATTGTACATGCATGCGGTCTGTCTTAAAGTCTTAGATCATTTCATAATAATATGTAGATGCTGACTTCCTGGCTAATGACCTGTTTTGTATCTGGTTTGTTGCGTAAAAAAATATAATTGTGACGTCCTGGGGCTCAGGAATGGCCCCTGTAGAAGAACCATGCTTACCCTTAGATGGAGATACAAGACATTCATGTCAATAAATATTGCCAGTGACTTTCACAACAGTGAAAGTAACTGACAGGAAAAAAGGTCTAGAATTTGTCTCCTTGTATATGCTTTTATTGAAAAAAAATACATTTAGTCAAAGGAAAAAGATGACCTTACAAAGACTTTATAATTTTATAGAACAAGTCTGATTGCTCAGATTTTAATGTCAGCTATCGAAATCTACACTTTACGGTCTCACTCCACGATCCACACGAGACAAACAACAAAACAAAAAAGTGCTGTCTGCACGGGCACCGAAAGCTGTCGCGCTTGGCTTTCCAATTTCTTTAGAGAAAAGAAATATAGACTTTAATCGAGTTTGTGCTCAATGTAACAGGGTAAACTTTCTTGTCCAAGGAAAAATCCAGAATAAATGTCAGAAGTGGGCTTCGAACCCAGTACCTCTGCGTCACAGTGCAATGCCTTTAACCGCTCAGCCATCTCAGTGTAATTGTTCTGGAAATGGCTGTGTCACCAAATAAGCTTGAAACATAGTCGGTTTTGGTGGCTTTCATTTTAATTTGGTGCGAAAACGAAAGAAGCATTTTAGTCAAGGTACTCTGATCAATGTGAAATGACATTTTTAAAAGGGGCTGGATGGGGAAATTAAATCTAAAAGAATTTGTATCAGAGAAGCAAGGTCACTGCAATAAAGATTAAACAGTTGGGGGAAAAGAAACAAAGAGGAGAGAGAGAGAGAGAGAGAGAGAGAGAGAGAGAGAGAGAGAGAGAGAGAGAGAGAGAGAGAGAGAGAGAGAGAGAGAGAGATTACATCCTCTCCTCCCACTGCCCTGAGGTCAAGACTAATACTGAGGTAGACGACGGGTTTTTTATCAGAGACTACGAAAATTTCAAGACTGTTTTTTTTAACTACATGCATTGCTATTATTATGTATATCTCCACCTAAGAGACAGTTTCAGCCAGACACTTGCAATAGGGCGGCCTCATACAGGACGCTGAATGCTTATCGACATGGACCACTATAGGAATTGTCATACTTGACGTCAATTGATCCGCATAATGAATATTTGCTGCCGACCTTGCTCTTTGTTGATAAGTTGTGGCAGCTAGATAGGAACTTATCTTTAATTCCTATAGCGCTGATATGATGTCAGCAGAGGTATTCGTCCACCAACTCTCTCTCTCTCTCTCTCTCTCTCTCTCTCTCTCTCTCTCTCTCTCTCTCTCTCTCTCTCTCTCTCTCTCTCTCTCTCTCTCTCTCTCTCTCTCTCTCTCTCTCTCTCTCTCTCTCTCTCTCTCTCTCTCTCTCTCTCTCTCTCTCTCTCTCTCTCTCTCTCTCTCTCTCTCTCTCTCCTACCTCCCCTTCCCAACGAACTCCAGCCCCTCCCCTTTCCATCCAAATTCCACCACCTTCCACCCCCTCCCACGTAATCCCAAACCTCCTTCCACTTTGTCTTCTTCAAGACCAGATGGGAAGGAGGTACGGAAAAACAGACCCAACCAAAGGCTTCGCGTCAGTGTCCAAATTTATTATTTAATTCAAAGAGACCTCTTGCTCTGGCACTGCAGGAGAGTAAAGAAAAGAGAAACTTAATGGTAAAAGGATACACCTGATTACAGGGTAATAACAACACACTTTTACTCTACGATTCTTGTCGCTTCACCCATCTGGAGTTGAACACCAGTATAGATGTGGTGACTGCTACTGGTAGTCATTCATCTCATAAATCTTTCACTGTCTGTTAAGTATACATACCATCATCAATTAACACAATCATTATGAAATGGAAAACCTTGTATCTCAGCTCCCCTCCCCTTTCCTCTTACTTGGGGATTCCAATGCCCTTTCTTCTCTATGGGGCGATTCCCGACTAGATAACCGGGGTCGAATGATAGAGAAGTTGATCTCCGACCACGATTTAATCATCTTAAATTCAGGAGAAGTGACATTTCTTCATTCAGCCTATCAATCAATCAGTTTTAGCCATCAGTCTATCAATCACTTCTCCCTCTCTTGTTCTATGACTTCTCATGGCTCGTCCATGACGACCTCTGTGGTAATGATCACTACGCTATCGTCTTAGGCTTTTAAACCAACAGAACAGAGAACTCTACTGCATATTTCAATTTCAATAAACCAAACTGAACTCTTTTCAAAACGTTATGTTCTTGTGACATAGACGACTAATATTTTATCATCCGATGACCCCATATCTACTTTTTCTGAGAAATTTATTTTTGACAAAAAGGACAATTCCCTTCCATCCCCGTAAGCACCACATATTTCCAAGGGTCCCCTGGTTCTCCAGAGAATGTAAGGAAGCAATCAACAGAAGAAAGAAAGCTGAAAGATAGTTTTTTTTAGAAATCTTTATGTAGAAAATTTGATAAGTTTAAAAAAGAAAAGGCCACGACAAGATATATAATAAGACAAGCCATTTCTTTTCTCTAACTTGTAATGTCATCACCAAAACCGTGTGGAAGGCAGTGAGGAATAGTAAAGGTAAGACAACTTACACAAATATTCACCTAAAAAAGACGACAAGTTAATTACCGATGTTAGAGATTAAGCAAAACACCTTGGTCAGACTATTGACCAGAATTTTTCCTCTGGACATTACTCCACAGGTTTCCAAAAAATTAAAACAAGTGAAAGAAAAAAAAGACCATAAACTTTACATTGGACAATACAGAACCCTAAAACAGACGTTTTTCTCTGGAAAAATATGGACATCTCTTTAAATCAAATGAATCAGCTGCAGGACCTGACTGTATTCACTATCAATTCCTGACTAATCTTCCCAACTCTTGTCTTTCCACCCTTTTAAAAATATTCAATAAAATATGAATTACAGGCCGAATTCCCCCATCCTGGAAAAAGGCATTTGTGGCCACTATTCCAAAACCTAACCGAGATCTCAGTGACCCATCTAGTTATAGACCAATAGCATTCGTTAGTTGCATTTGCAAAACCATGGAAATAATGGTGAATAACCGCCTTCTTTGGGTCTTGGAGAGCAAAAAAATCTTTTTTTCTGAACTGCAATGTGGTTTTGGCAAAAAACTATAGTACATAGTACATGTACTAATGATCATCTTATCCGCCTTTTTTGGAAAGCTTTATTCGGGAGGCCTTTTGCTCGAAAAAATTTCCAGGTCCTTGCTGTCTTTTTTGACATGGAAACGGCTTCCGACAAGTTCCACAAGGTATCATTCTTTCTCCGGTATTATTTAACATAAAAATAAATAATATCATAAAGGCACTGCCTACCGATGTACATGCATCTCTTTTTGTAGACGATTTTGCTATCTGTATTGAAGGCAAACATTTGACATACCTTGAAAGATTAATGCAACTATGTATCAACAAAGTTCCAACATTGGTAACTGACAACGGTTTTTAATTCTCACATCAAAAGTTATAAGTGTCCACTTTCATAACCAAAGACATGTACATGCTAAACCCAGTCTTTATTTAAACAAAACGTCTCTCAAAGTATCTAAGGAGGCCAAATTTGTAGGTGTCATCTTTGACAAGAGGTTATCCTTGTTGCCTCATGTTCAGAGTCTTAAGAAAAAAAAAAATGTCAAAAGGCTCTGAATATTCTGCGAGTTGTAGGAACATACAGATTGCGGTGCTGACAGAGTGACCCTTTTGAAATGATATCAAGCATTGGACCGGTCCAAGCAGGGCTATTGTTCTGTTGTTTATGGATCCGCCATCAAACATGTATTTAAAATGCTAAACCCCATTCATCATCATGCTCTTCGCATTGCCTTAGGCGCCTTCTGAACTTCACCCGTAAAAAGCCTATATGTAGAAGCCAGTGAACCATCTTTACATCACTGACGCCTAAAACTAATGCATCTACTATTTGAAATTAAAGTCACTACCCCAAAACCCTACCCACAAAAAACGTATTTGAAGCTTTTCCCTCTGTGATATTTTAGTAATCCAAAAACTAGCCCACTTTCGGCATATGAATGTTCCCTCATATATTACAGGGAAACATTAATTACAAGGAAATAAATAATAGTAATTTTCAAATTCCCCCACCATGGACCAAGACCCATATAAATGTAGATTTTCCAGTGTCCAAATTTTCAAAGGACAAAATGAGCCCGCTAGTTTCGCAATATGATTTTTTACAGATGAGGGACAATTTCTCTGACAGTCTTCATGTTTACACAGATGGCTCGAAAGAGAGTGAAATGGTGAGGGGCGCGATCATCCGGAATCCTCGACAGTGTGCGTCTGAAAGATAATACTTCTATTTTCAATGTAAAATTGCATGCCATTTTTCTAGCTTTGAATGCTTTTTTTTTAATATCGGGGAGTTTTACAATTTTTATTATCTGGACGCAGTCTGTCTGCTTTTCAGGGTCCGAAAACTGAAGATACTTAACATCAAGTCATAATACTAATTAAACACGTTTTAAAAGACCTTGTTGGAAAACACATTACGTTTGTCCTGATAACAGGGCATGTTGGCATCAATGGAAATGAAAGTGCTGACAAGTTGTCAAAAGAGGCAAGCTCCAAGTATGTCAGCCCTGGTGTCTTACTTGATTTTGAAGATTTACAACTTTTAGTGAATAATTATATTAACAAAACTTGGCAAGAGGAGTACGACCAAGAAGTTAATATCAAGCTTCATGAAATGGTCTAAAAATGACAGAAAGGCCAAATGACAGAAAGAAATAGAAAAGAAGAGATTAGATCACTTACATTCATTACACAGGGTTTCCTGTTAACCCATGATCACCAGCCTATTTGTCCCTCCTGTGATCGCATTTTTATCATTAAGCATTTTTAATAGGATGCTCTGATCTGATCGATGTACGAATGAAATATCATTCCGAGGAAAGCATTTACAAACTCTTTCGGAATAATGATCAAGAAACATTTTTTTGCGTTTCTGAAAGAAATTTCAGTATATTGACATATCTAGAGTACTAAATACGTATCAATTTTTAACACATGGACTATATTTTTATAATATATACAAATATTTACGGAAGTTTTTCATTTTTTAAAGTGCGTTATGTTCTTCCTGGACAGTCGTTAGTAATATTAATCAGCTACGAACCATGAGATCACCGCCATGGTGGACAGGGTTACTTCAAAGAAAGAAATGTGTTTACTATTTTGGGTCGCCGAGACTGGCTTAGCCACTGCGAAGTGTGTCCTTACGCCTACATTGGGTCAAACAAGGAGGAGAGATCAGGCCTTGCATCAACAAGCTGAAATAGATTCTAAATGATAGGGTTCAGAAGCATTTTCATTCAATCTGGACATCTGTTTGACTTCTGACTTATTGCCAAGGTAAGATTTACTAGAATCTGAGATCTAATCTAGATCTAGAGTAGAAAGAATCTAGATCTAGATTATAGATCTAAGATCTAATCTGGTCTAGATTCTAGAAACTTGGTCTAGAAAATAGAACTTAGATTCTAGATCAAGATTTCTAATTCTAGATCTAGATCTAGATCTAGATCTAGATCTAGATTCTAGAAAAAAGTGATTTTACATAATTGATTTAATATTAGATCTTCAGATCTATATGGCCAGCGCTATTCACAAGTATGATGGATAGACTTTGCCACTATCCGTCATTAATTTTAATGGTGAAAGGAGCTCGTCCCTCATTCGGTTTGCCTGTAATGACAGATGGACTTTACCTGCCACTATCCGTCATTGATGATGGACCTGAGCATGATCTCAGTTAAATTAGGAATAGACTTTTGTAGTTTTGTAATGAGTAATTAATGAATTTAAACATTTAATAATAACGAATACATCTAATGAGGAAAAAATTTTGTTATTATCTGACATTTTCACCATTTCCCATAGATGTGACAATTTATTTGAATATTATTTGAACATTTTTCACTAGATTCCCTCTGATGTGACAAATTATGATGAATATGGTGGATGGAAACGATTCACCATTAGATCTAATGTGATTTGCGTGATTTGATGTATATAAATACATACATTAACATCTATCTCTCTCTCTCTCCTCTCTCTCTCTCTCTCTCTCTCTCTCTCTCTCTCTCTCTCTCTCTCTCTCTCTCTCTCTCTCTCTCTCTCTCTCTCTCTCTCTCTCTCTCTCTCTCTCTCTCTCTCTCTCTCTTTCTCGTATCATGTGTATCATGTGTGTCTCTCCTTTTATCTTTCTTGGCCTTGTCCTCTCTCTCTTTCTCTCTGTCTTGTGTATATATATCTATCTCCTACATTTTGTATCTTTCTGGGTTCTCTCTGTCTTGTGTGTGTGTATCTATCTCCTTTTATCTTTCTTGGCCTTGTCCTCTCTCTTTCTCTCTTTCTCTCTGTCTCCTGTGTGTATCTATCTCCTACTTCTTTGTATTGAAATCAGATTTTATTTCATTGACATTCTTATAAATGTGTTTTTCTGTACTATGACATGTCACTGTAAAGTGCTCAGAGGTTGATCTAATATTGATGATGAGTGCGATAGAAATGTATTTATTATTATTATTATTATTATTATTATTATTATTATTATTATTATTATTATTATTATTATTATTATTATTATTATTATTATTATTATTATTATTATTATTACATTATTATTATTATTATTATTATTATTATTATTATTATTATTATTATTATTATTATTATTATTATTATTATTATTATATTATTATTATTATTATTATTATTATTATTATTATTATTATTATTCTTGTGTTTGTCTCTCTTATTATCTGCCTATTATTATTATTATTATTACTATTATCTCATTCTCCATGTCCCTTATTGTTATTATTATTATTATTCTTATTATTATCTTTTATCCCTCCCCCTCTTCCGTGTCTCTATTAACTATTATTATCTTTATTATGTCTCTCTCTATTGATCTTTGTTATTATGTATATTATTCCTTTACATTTTTATCTTTCTCTTTGTATCTTGTATTATCTATCTATTATTATGTCCTTGATATATCTTTCTTGGTCTTGTGTTTGTCTCTCTGTATCTGCCTGATCTCTCTCTCATTCACGTGTGTGTGTCTCCCTTCCCTTCTACACATCTTTTTTGTCTTGTGTCACGATTCAACATAGGTCTAGATGTTTGTGGTCATTGTGAATTGATCTGAAGATA
Source organism: Doris montereyensis (assembly GCA_037039925.1). Lineage (NCBI taxonomy): Eukaryota > Metazoa > Mollusca > Gastropoda > Nudibranchia > Dorididae > Doris > Doris montereyensis. The sequence goes on along the minus strand of JAXRKP010000687.1, from coordinate 12,464 downwards.
TGATGTGTGTGTCTCTTTGTATCTTGCATATGTATGTGCATCACTCTCCTGTCTGCTTCTAATCTATCTTTCTGGTCTTGTGTTTCTCTCCCTCCTGTGTGTGTATGACTAGTATATCAGACAGATGGATTTCTAGTCCTCTAACAGTGCGGGCTCACTGACAGTCCTTAACAGGCCATTTCAACTCCCCTGTGGAACATACACTGATTTATACAGTATAGTAGCCTGTTACTGTTGTTAGGTGCTTTGTGTTATCACCCTGACAAGATTTATCTGCATATAGCAGGGTTCTCATTCACACCGGAGCCAAATGATGAGAGAGAACAAGCAAGGGGGGGGGGTTTGTTTCATTCAAATTCACCCTGTCCAGCATTGCAGTGATCTCAGGGTGAATTAAGAGAAAAACAGCAAGATGAAAGATAAGTGATCTACCAGCAGTGCCACGAGAGAAGGGGGGGGGGGGGTTGTCAAGATCTCAAAACATTGTTGCCGAATCTACTCTGTCACCCGCACTCCTCGAAAAGGAGAAGGAAAATCTAGAGAGACTGGTAAGTAATGAAGGAGAGAGAGAGGGAGGCAAGTAAGAAAGGAGAGATAGAGAAAGAAGTGGCATTCATGAAATAGAGAGAGTCGATTACCAGACATCAAGGACAACAGAATTGAATAGGTAGAATTCAAGGACAACAAAATAATGCCTAAAAACACCATTGGAAATAATATACATGTATATATGCAAAATTCATAAATGCACAGCAGGGACAAATGTTAAGTTTAAAGTTGCCAACATTTCAGTTCGCAAATGGCAATAAGAAAGTACAAACTTTTTGAAATATGACATGAAAATTATATATTTATATTTTAAACATTAGAGAAATTTACCAAAAAATTACTAATTATTATTAGTGCATACATACACAATACATGGAGATAAATCATTTATTTACATAGTACAAAAAGAACAAACAAAGTTATCAGAATCAACAACGTTTACATAAGTATTGTGGAACCAATGCACACGCCCACGACATCCCCACACCATTCACACACACACACACACACACACACTCTCTTATCAGCCTCTTCCATATCACATTCATGACACACTCAGACACTTTTTGTGCCTCCGATTTAACTTCAACAAGAAGCGCTGCTGCTTCCTGGGTCGACCACGGGACATTACAGGCGGCAAATTGACAGCGGTTCTGATGACGAATAATATTTTTCTTATTCTTTATTCTTGCGAGTAATCACTTCGATATTATATAGATCTAGATTTTTACATTAGACTCTATAAGATATCAGAGGGAGAGGAGGAGTTCCATTGTCAGGAACCAGCCATAATGGGTGGCCACAGAGAGAATACCTTCTATGACGCCTAGCTTGTATCGGTTGAAACTGAAGAAAAGATCAAAACAATTCGCAAAATGTTCACAGATGCCATAGTGTATGCCAATTTAAGATGGGGAGGGGGACACCTAGACATCTAGTTCTTTACTTAGGTAATTTTACGGTTTAGCAGCGTAAAAGAGAGTGGGTCAAATTTGTACTCGATATCGGTATTGGCTTAGAGCTACGTTTAGAGGTGAGACGGAGGAAATCTATCCACAATCCCTTACCCTGAACGCCCCTCTCCACCCCCAACAACTATATTTTGTACCTATACACAAAGAAGAGCCTGTTTTTTGTAAAAGCAGGACCATTGTACCTATACACAAAAGAAGAGCCTGTTTTTTGTAAAAGCAGGACCATTGTACCTATACACAAAGAAGAGCCTGTTTTTGTAAAAGCAGGACCATTGTACCTATACACAAAGGAGAGCCTGTTTTTGTAAAAGCCTGAAGAGTCTTTTTTTGTAAAAGCAGGACCATTGTACCTATACACAAAGAAGAGCCTGTTTTTTTGTAAAAGCAAAAGGACCATTGTACCTATACACAAAGAAGAGCCTGTTTTGTAAAAGCAGGACCATTGTACCTATACACAAAGGAGAGCCTGTTTTTTGTAACCTAGCCTGTTTTTGTAAAAGCAGGACCATTGTACCTATACACAAAGAAGAGCCTGTTTTTTGTAAAAGCAGGACCATTGTACTGTTTTTTTGTAAAAGCAGGACCATTGTACCTATACACAAAGAAGAGCCTGTTTTTTGTAAAAGCAGGACCATCTGTTTTTTTTGTAAAAGCAGGACCATTGTACCTATACACAAAGAAGAGCCTGTTTTTTGTAAAAGCAGGACCATTGTACCTATACACAAAGAAGAGTCTGTTTTTTGTAAAAGCAGGACCATTGTACCTATACACAAAGAAGAGTCCACTGTTTGAAAAGGGAATCAAAGAGCGACAATGTGTAATGCAATTTAGATATTTTATACCAACAAAAATATAAAAAATAATAAAACAAGCCAGTCATTGCTGTTGTAACAAACTGATATATATGCAAGAAGGCACAGATGAAAAAAAAATATTTAGAG
>JAXRKP010000687.1:0-5000 GCA_037039925.1 Doris montereyensis | reverse complement strand
CACTTCCTTTCGCGCCCTTTAAAATTCAAACAAAAAGCAAAAAACACAACAACAACAAAGCAGTGTCTTGAAATGAAATCATGGTTATTTTATTTTGATATTGTATTTGTAGGGAATTAGTTTTGGTCTTGGAATTTGAGGTAGAAATAAGTGAGTGGTTTGTATATTTAGGGAATTAGTTTTGGTCTTGGGATTTGAGGTAGAAATAAGTGAGTGGTTTGTATATTTAGGGAATTAGTTTTGGTCTTGGAATTTGAGGTAGGAAATAAGTGAGTGGTTGGTACAATTGGAATTTTGGTCTTGGGTTGAGTGTAGAAATAAGTGAGTGGTTGGTACAATTAGGGAATTAGTTTTGGTCTTGGGATTTGAGGTAGAAATAAGTGAGTGGTTTGTATATTTAGGGAATTAGTTTTGGTCTTGGGATTTGGGGTAGAAATAAGTGAGTGGTTGGTACAATTGGGAATTAGTTTTGGTCTTGGAATTTGAGGTAGAAATAAGTGAGTGGTTGGTACAATTAGGAATTAGTTTTGGTCTTGGGATTTGAGGTAGAAATAAGTGAGTGGTTTGTATGGGGAATAGTTTTGATTTGAGGGAATTAGTTTTGTATATTTTGGTCTTGGAATTTGAGGTAGAAATAAGTGAGTGGTTGGTATGGGGGATTAGTTTTGGTCTTGGGATTTGGGGTAGAAATAAGTGAGTGGTTGGTCAATTGGGTAGTTTTAGTCTTGGAATTTGAGGTAGAAATAAGTGAGTGGTTGGTATGATTAGGAATTAGTTTGGTCTTGGAATTTGAGGTAGAAATAAGTGAGTGGTTGGTATGATTAGGGAATTAGTTTTGGTCTTGGAATTTGAGGTAGAAATAAGTGAGTGGTTGGTATGATTAGGGGAATTAGTTTTGGTCTTGGAATTTGAGGTAGAAATAAGTGAGTGGTTTGTATATTTAGGGAATTAGTTTTGGTCTTGGGATTTGAGGTAGAAATAAGTGAGTGGTTGGTATGATTAGGGAATTAGTTTTGGTCTTGGAATTTGAGGTAGAAATAAGTGAGTGGTTGGTTAGGGAATTAGTTTTAGTCTTGGAATTTGAGGTAGAATTAGTTTGGTATGATTAGGGAATTAGTTTTGGTCTTGGAATTTGAGGTAGAAATAAGTGAGTGGTTGGTATGATTAGGGAATTAGTTTTGGTCTTGGAATTTGAGGTAGAAATAAGTGAGTGGTTGGTACAATTAGGGAATTAGTTTTGGTCTTGGAATTTGAGGTAGAAATAAGTGAGTGGTTGGTATGATTAGGGAATTAGTTTTGGTCTTGGAATTTGAGGGTAGAAATAAGTGAGTGGTTGGTACAATTAGGGAATTAGTTTTAGTCTTGGGATTTGAGGTAGAAATAAGTGAGTGGTTGGTATGATTAGGAATTAGTTTTGGTCTTGGAATTTGAGGTAGAAATAAGAGTGGTTTGTATATTTAGGGAATTAGTTTTTGGTCTTGGGATTTGAGGTAGAAATAAGTGAGTGGTTGGTATGATTAGGGAATTAGTTTTGTCTTGGAATTTGAGGTAGAAATAAGTGAGTGGTTGGTACAATTGGGGAATTAGTTTTAGTCTTGGAATTTGAGGTAGAAATAAGTGAGTGGTTGGTATGATTAGGGAATTAGTTTTGGTCTTGGAATTTGAGGTAGAAATAAGTGAGTGGTTGGTATGATTAGGAATTAGTTTTGGTCTTGGAATTTGAGGTAGAAATAAGTGAGTGGTTGGTACAATTAGGGAATTAGTTTTGGTCTTGGAATTTGAGGTAGAAATAAGTGAGTGGTTGGTATGATTAGGGAATTAGGTAGAAATTTGGTCTTGGAATTTGATTTGGTAGAAATAAGTGAGTGGTTGGTACAATTAGGGAATTAGTTTTGGTCTTGGAATTTGAGGTAGAAATAAGTGAGTGGTTGGTATGATTAGGGAATTAGTTTTGGTCTTGGAATTTGAGGTAGAAATAAGTGAGTGGTTGGTATGATTAGGGAATTAGTTTTGGTCTTGGGATTTGAGGTAGAAATGAGTGGTTGGTAGTTAGAGTGGTTGGGTAGAAATAAGAGTTTGGTACAATTAGGGAATTAGTTTTGGTCTTGGGATTTGGGGTAGAAATAAGTGAGTGGTTGGTATGATTAGGAATTAGTTTTGGTCTTGGAATTTGAGGTAGAAATAAGTGAGTGGTTGGTATGATTAGGGAATTAGTTTTGGTCTTGGAATTTGAGGTAGAAATAAGTGAGTGGTTGGTATGATTAGGGGAATTAGTTTTGGTCTTGGGATTTGAGGTAGAAATAAGTGAGTGGTTGGTATGATTAGGGAATTAGTTTTGGTCTTGGGATTTGAGGTAGAAATAAGTGAGTGGTTGGTATGATTAGGGAATTAGTTTTGGTCTTGGGATTTGAGGTAGAAATAAGTGAGTGGTTGGTATGATTAGGGAATTAGTTTTGGTCTTGGGATTTGGAGGTAGAAATAAGTGAGTGGTTGGTACAATTGAAATAAGTGTAGAAATAAGTGAGTGGTTGGTTGGCAGGCGGTGTGGTCTTGGAATTTCCTTCTACTTTTTACTTCTCTTTTGTCTTGCTGTTTCCTCTTAATTTTGGTCTTGGATCATTTGAATGGTAGAAATAAGTGAGTGGTTGGTAAAAAGCTAGGGAATTAGAAAGGTCATCGGGATTTGGGTAGAAATAAGTGAGTGGTTGGTATGATTAGGGGAAACTTTTCCCTCTTGTTTTGACGGTCTTTTTAAGTTGTTGTTGTTGTGTTTCTCGTTGGTATTGATTAGGTCCTTAGTTTTTCTTTTTTTTTGGGGTCGAAATAAGTGAGTGGTTGGTATGATTAGGGAATTAGTTTTGGTCTTGGGATTTGGGCTGGGGTAAATGTCAATTAAAAAAAAAAAATTAAATAAGCTCATCGTCTCACGCAGTCATAAGTGAGTGGTTGGTTGGCAGGCTGTGTGGGTATGTTCTTCCTCCTTTCCTTTTTTTTATACCTTATTTGTCATCTTAGTTCTTACTGTTGCCTCTTAATTCGTCCTGAGATCACCACAATGGTGAAATGGGTAAATTTCAATGAAACAAAAACTCGCACAATCTTATTATGAATCTCTTCCTGTCATTTTGCATCTAGAAAATCGAAGTGACTAGGTGGAATGGGAAATAAACTTCTTTCCTCTCTTTCTCAAGGAACACAACATGTGGTGACTCATCTTTCTCAAGGAACACAACATGTGGTGACTGTCTTTCTTTGAAGGTCCACAACATTTTTCCTCCTTCTTTCTCTTTTATCTTCTGGCTGTTTCCTCTTAATTCAACATGAGATCTTTCTCAATGGAACACAACATGTGGTGAATGTCATCTTTCTCAAGGAACACAAATAAGCTCATCTTCTCAAGGAACACAACATGTGGTGACGCATATGTGGTGACATGTCTTTCTCAAGGAACCTTTTTTTTATATACGCATCTTTCTCTTAGTTCAACATGTGGTGACGCATCTTTCTCAAGGAACACAACATGTGGTGACGCATCTTTCTCAAGGAAACAAAAACTCGCACAATCTTATTCATGAATCTCTTCCCTGTCCATTTGCTCTAGGAACACAACATGTGGTGACGCATCTTTCTCAAATTGGGACAACATGTGGTGACACATCTTTCTCAAGGAACACAACATCGGATCTAATATTGTCAGGATTCGGGTTTTTAAAAAAAAGGTAAAGCTCCTCAAGCAAGGCCGGCCCTTACGACTCATAGAGCCGGAGTATATCCCTTTTTCTGTAGTATACAGCGGAACAGGTGGTGATATCCACCTCCTGAACAGGCCTCCCGCTAATCTGTTACAGGTTTTTACTTCCAAGCGGGTGTAATTTGTACCCATTTCGGCATGGGTCGTGGGGATATTGCGTTAGGTGTCTGTCCCAAAGAACACAACGTCGGGCCTAGCATTGCTGGGATTCGAACCCACTACCTCATGATCCCAAGTCTGGTAACCTAACCGTCAGGCTTCACTCACACACCCACTCTGTTTGTGTGTGTGTCTGCCTGTCTCTCCCTCTCCTGTCTCTCTCCCTCTCTCTCTCTCTCCCTCTCTCTCTCTCTCTCTCTCTCTCTCTCTCTCTCTCTCTCTCTCTCTCTCTCCATCTCTCTACCTCTCTTCTCGCCTACCCCCCACTCTCTCTTTTGCTCCTCTCTCTCTCCCCCTCTCACTCTCTATCTGTCTCTCTCGCCCCTCTTTTTCTGTGTCGCTCCCTCTCTTTTTCCCCCTCTCCCTCTCCCCTCTCTCTTTCTCTCTCTCTCTCTCACTCACACACACACACAGACAGACAGACACACACACAGACAGACACACACCCACACACACACTGACAACTACTAACAGTGGTTATTGCCATTGGTTTGTCGGGTTGCCTACCAAGCACTAGATCTAGTACAACAAGTACTCTAGCAGTCCATGCCATGTATGGAAATAGAGACACGGCTTTGACAACAATCATCAGCAGACACAGTGTACGCACGGTCCGACCTGTGCCGAGTCCCCGTCCTGTGTCCCTTCCTCCATTCACCCCTCCTGTCGGCTGCACCTCGTCCAACTAGATTTAACTCGTTCCGCTTGGCACTCAACTGGTTGTAAGTGTAAGAACACACATTTAAACACCGCGTACCGCTGTCGTCTGCCACCACCACCTTCCTCTCACCTTCCTCTCACCCTTCTCTCCTCTCCTTCTCCTTCGTAACGTCTGTGGATTACAACAAGGGCTGGCTGCTGGTTGTCGGTAGATCTATATATCTAGATCTAGTCTGGTGTCGATCGTTGATCGAAGAGGTGAAGTGGAATCATTGTGGTGATCGTGATTGCAGTGGCTGCTCTCTTTACTGGACTTACAATACAAGTCTTTACTTTTACCGATGGGGCCATTTTTTGTAACGGATTCAAGGTTTGCTCTTTGCTGCTGCTGTTGTTGTTGTTGGGTGCTTGTTGTTGTTATTCTTCTTGT
>JAXRKP010000686.1:202500-239705 GCA_037039925.1 Doris montereyensis | reverse complement strand
GACAGAGACAGTGACAGCGATAGAGATAGAGGGGGCTTCTCTTCCTATCCTTGTAGAACAGATCTAAACATGAGATAAGAGTGTAGAACACTTCAAGGCAAGGGCGTTACTTGAATTTGAGCGCTACTGAGTCCGTCAATCAACGCTTTCTTTGTCTCCTTCCCCAGCGTGATGGTATTGGCAGGCACGTCTTGTACCACGATGTTCACGAGACCCCAGTCATTACGATGAGCGTTCAGAAATGGTCCAATCTCCACCACACACTAGGCATAGGTACAAGTAAAAGTGTTAAAAGTGACACCACAGGCTTGTATGGGTACATGGGTACAAATTCAAAATGTTAAAAATGACACCACACGCTGGTATGGGTACATATGTACAAGTACAAAATGTTAAAAGTGACAACACACGCTGGTATGGGTACATAGGTACAAGTACAAAATGTTAAAAATGACAACACACACTGACATGGGTACAAGTACAAAATGTTAAAAAATGACAACACACACTGACATAGGTACAAGTACAAAATGTTAAAGTGACACCACACACTGACATGGGTACATAGGTACAAGTACAAAGTGTTAAAAGTGACACCACACACTGACATAGGTACAAGTACAAAGTGTTAAAAGTGACACCACACACTGACATGGGTACAAGTACAAAGTGTTAAAGTGACACCACACACTGATATAGGTACAAGTACAAAATGTTAAAGTGACACCACACGCTGACATAGGTACAAGTACAAAATGTTAAAAGTGACACCACACGCTGACATAGGTACAAGTACAAAATGTTAAAGTGACACCACACACTGACATGGGTACAAGTACAAAGTGTTAAAAGTGACACCACACACTGACATAGGTACAAGTACAAAGTGTTAAAAGTGACACCACACACTGACATGGGTACAAGTACAAAGTGTTAAAAGTGACACCACACACTGACATGGGTACAAGTACAAAGTGTTAAAAGTGACACCACACACTGACATGGGTACAAGTACAAAATGTTAAAAGTGACACCACACACTGATATAGGTACAAGTACAAAATGTTAAAGTGACACCACACGCTGACATAGGTACAAGTACAAAATGTTAAAAGTGACACCACACGCTGACATAGGTACAAGTACAAAATGTTAAAGTGACACTACACGCTGGTATGGGTACATAGGTACAAGTACAAAGTGTTAAAAGTGACACCACACGCTGGTATGGGTACATAGGTACAAGTACAAAGTGTTAAAAGTGACACCACACACTGACATGGGTACAAGTACAAAGTGTAAAAAGTGACACCACACGTTGGTATGGGTACATAGGTACAAGTACAAAATGTTAAAAATGACAACACACACTGACATAGGTACAAGTACAAAATGTTAAAAGTGACACCACACGCTGACATAGGTACAAGTACAAAATGTTAAAGTGACACCACACGCTGGTATGGGTACATAGGTACAAGTACAAAGTGTTAAAAGTGACACCACACGCTGGTATGGGTACATAGGTACAAGTACAAAGTGTTAAAAAAGTGACACCACACACTGACATGGGTACAAGTACAAAGTGTAAAAAGTGACACCCACACGTTGGTATGGGTACATAGGTACAAGTACAAAATGTTAAAAATGACAACACACACTGACATAGGTACAAGTACAAAGTGTTAAAAGTGACACCAAACACTGACATAGGTACAAGTACAAAATGTTAAAGTGACACCACACACTGACATGGGTACATAGGTACAAGTACAAAATGTTAAAAGTACAACACGCACTGACATAGGTACAAGTACAAATTGTTAAAAGTGACACCACACGCTGACATAGGTACAAGTACAAATTGTTAAAAGTGACACCACACGCTGACATAGGTACAAGTACAAAATGTTAAAGTGACACCACACGCTGGTATGGGTACATAGGTACAAGTACAAAATGTTAAAAATGACAACACACACTGATATAGGTACAAGTACAAAGTGTTAAAAGTGACACCAAACACTGACATAGGTACAAGTACAAAATGTTAAAAGTGACAACACACACTGACATAGGTACAAGTACAAATTGTTAAAAGTGACACCACACGTTGGTATGGGTACAAGTACAAAATGTTAAAGTGACATCACACACTGACATGGGTACAAGTACAAAATGTTAAAAGTGACACCACACGTTGGTATGGGTACATAGGTACAAGTACAAAGTGTTAAAAGTGACACCACACACTGACATAGGTACAAGTACAAAATGTTAAAAGTGAGACTACACGCTGACATGGGTACAAGTACAAAATGTTAAAAGTGAGACTACAGGCTGACATGGGTACAAGTACAAAATGTTAAAAGTGACACCACACGCTGACATAGGTACAAGTACAAAGTGTTAAAAGTGACACCACACGCTGACATAGGTACAAGTACAAAGTGTTAAAAGTGAGACTACACGCTGACATAGGTACAAGTACAAAGTGTTAAAAGTGACACCACACGCTGACATAGGTACAGGTACAAAATGTTAAAAGTGACACCACACGCTGACATAGGTACAAGTACAAAGTGTTAAAAGTGACACCAAACACTGACATGGGTACAAGTACAAAATGTTAAAAGTGACACCACACACTGACATGGGTACAAGTACAAAATGTTAAAAGTGACACCACACGTTGGTATGGGTACATAAGTACAAGTACAAAGTGTTAAAAGTGACACCAAACACTGACATAGGTACAAGTACAAAGTGTTAAAAGTGACACCACACACTGACATAGGTACAAGTACAAAATGTTAAAAGTGACACCAAACACTGACATGGGTACAAGTACAAAATGTTAAAAGTGACACCACACACTGACATAGGTACAAGTACAAAATGTTAAAAGTGAGACTACACGCTGACATGGGTACAAGTACAAAATGTTAAAAGTGACAACACACACTGACATAGGTACAAGTACAAATTGTTAAAAGTGACAACACACGTTGGTATGGGTACATAAGTACAAGTACAAATTGTTAAAAGTGACACCACACGTTGGTATGGGTACATAAGTACAAGTACAAATTGTTAAAAGTGACACCACATGTTGGTATGGGTACAAGTATAAAGTGTTAACAGTGACAACACACACTGACATAGGTACAAGTACAAATTGCTAAAAGTGACAACCCACACTGACATAGGTACAAGTATAAAGTGTTAAAAGTGACACCACACGTTGGTATGGGTACAAAGGTACAAGTACAAAATGTGAAAAGTGACAACACACACTGACATAGGTACAAGTACAAAAGTGTTAAAAGTGACAAAACACACTGACATAGGTACAAGTACAAAATGTTAAAAGTGACAACACACGCTGACATAGGTACAAGTACAAAATGTTAAAAGTGACAACACACACTGACATAGGTACAAGTACAAAGTGTAAAAGTGGCAACACACTTTGGTATGGGTACATGGATACAAGTACAAAGTGTAAAAAATGGCAATACACGTTGGTATGGGTACATAGGTACAAGTACAAAGTGTTAAAAGTGACAACACACGTTGGTATGGGTACATAGGTACAAGTACAAAGTGTTAAAAATGACAACACACGTTGGTATGGGTACATGGGTACAAGTACAAAGTGTTAAAAGTGGCAACACACGTTGGTATGGGTACATGGGTACAAGTACAAAGTGTTAAAAGTGACAACACACGTTGGTATGGGTACATGGGTACAAGTACAAAGTGTTAAAAGTGGCAACACACGTTGGTATGGGTACATAGGTACAATTACAAAGTGTTAAAAGTGGCAACACACTTTGGTATGGGTTACATAGGTACAAGTACAAAGTGTTAAAGTGACACCACAAGTACTTTTCTTTCTTTATCAGTTGCCATTCTACCTTTCAGTGTATGGGTTTAGTTGCCATTCTACCTTTCAGTGTATGGGTTTAGTTGCCATTCTACCTTTCAGTGTATGGGTTCAGTTGCAATTCTACATTTGAGTGTATGGGTTCAGTGGTCATTCTACCTTTCAGTGTATGGGTTCAGTTGCCATTCTACTTTTCAGTGTATGGGTTCAATTGCCATTGTACTTTTCAGTGTATGAGTTAAGTTGTCATTCTATCTTTCAGTGTATGTATGGGATCAGTTGTCATTCTATCTTTCAGTGTATGTATGGGATCAGTTACCATTCTAGGTTTCCAGTGTATGAATGGGATTAGTTGCCATTCTACCTTTCAGTGTATGTATGGGATCAGTTGTCATTCTACCTTTCAGTGTATGTATGGGATCAGTTGCTATTCTACTTTTCAGTGTATGGGTTCAATTGCCATTCTACCTTTCAGGGTATGGGTTCAGTTGTCATTCTACCTTTCAGGGTATGGGTTCAGTTGCATTCTACCTTTCAGTGTATGTATGGATCAGTTGCTATTCTACTTTTCAGTGTATGTATGGGATCAGTTGCTATTCTACTTTTCAGTGTATGTATGGGATCAGTTGCTATTCTACTTTTCAGTGTATGGATTCAATTGCCATTCTTCCTTTCAGTGTATGGGTTCAATTGCCATTCTTCCTTTCAGGTATGGATTCAGTTGTCATTCTACCTTTCAGTGTATGGGTTCAATTGCCATTCTACCTTTCAGGGTATGGGTTCAGTTGTCATTCTACCTTTCAGTGTATGTATGTTCAGTTGCCATTCTACTTTTCAGTGTATGGGTTCAATTGCCATTCTACCTTTCAGTGTATGTATGTGATCAGTTGCAATTCTACTTTTCAGTGTATGTATGGGATCAATTACCATTCTAGGTTTCAGTGTATGTATGGGATCAGTTGCCATTCTACCTTTCATTGTATGTATGGGATCAGTTACCATTCTAGTGTTTCAGTGTATGTATGGGATCAGTTGCCATTCTACCTTTCATTGTATGTTCAGGGTTCAGTTGCCATTCTACATTTCAGTGTATGGGTTCGGTTGCCATTCTACCTTTCAGTGTATGGGTTCAGTTGCCGTTCTACCTTTCAGTGTATGGGTTCAGTTGCCGTTCTACGTTTCAGTGTATGGGTTCAGTTCTACCTTTCATTGCATGGGTTCAGTTGCCATTCTAACTTTCGGTGTATGGGTTCAGTTGCCATTCTACGTTTCAGTGTATGGGCTCAGTTCCACCTTTCAGTGTATGGGTTCAGTTGCCATTCTACCTTTCAGTTGTAGTGGTTTCAGTTGCCATTCTACCTTTCAGTGTATGGGTTCAGTTGCCATTCTACCTTTCAGTGTATGGGTTCAGTTGCCATTCTACCTTTCAGTGTATGGGTTCAGTTGTCATTCTACATTTCAGTGTGGGTTCAGTTCTACCTTTCATTGTATGGGGTTTAGTTGCCGTTCTACGTTTCAGTGTATGGGTTCAGTTCTACATTTCATTGTATGGGTTCAGTTGCCATTCTAACTTTCGGTGTATGGGTTCAGTTGCCGTTCTACATTTCAGTGTATGGGTTCAGTTGCCATTCTACGTTTCAGTGTATGGGTTCAGTTCTACCTTTCAGTGTATGGGTTCAGTCTACCTTTCAGTGTATGGGTTCAGTTGCCGTTCTACATTTCAGTTCTACCTTTTAGTGTATGGGTTCAGTTGCCATTCTACGTTTCAGTGTATGGGTTCAGTTCTACCTTTCAGTGTATGGGTTCAGTTGCCGTTCTACATTTCAGTGTATGGGTTCAGTTGCCATTCTACGTTTCAGTGTATGGGTTCAGTTCTACCTTTCAGTGTATGGGTTCAGTTGCCGTTCTACATTTCAGTGTGAGGGTTCAGTTGCCGTTCTACATTTCAGTGTATGGGTTCAGTTCTACCTTTCATTGTATGGGTTCAGTTGCCGTTCTACATTCCAGTGTATGGGTTCAGTTCTACCTTTCATTGTATGGGTTCAGTTGCCGTTCTACGTTTCAGTGTATGGGTTCAGTTTTACCTTTCGGTGTATGGGTTCAGTTGCCATTCTAACTTTCGGTGTATGGGAACAGTTGCCGTTCTACATTTCAGTGTATGGGTTCAGTTGCCATTCTACGTTTCAGTGTATGGGTTCAGTTCTACCTTTCAGTGTATGGGTTCAGTTGCCGTTCTACATTTCAGTGCATGGGTTCAGTTGCCGTTCTACATTTCAGTGTATGAGTTCAGTTGCCATTCTACATTTCAGTGTATGGGTTCAGTTGCCGTTCTACATTTCAGTGAATGGGTTCAGTTGCCGTTCTACGTTTCAGTGTATGGGTTCAGCTCTACATTTCCGGTGTATGGGTTCAGTTCTACATTTCAGTGTATGGGTTCAGTTCTACATTTCAGTGGATGGGTTCAGTTCTACATTTCAGGGGATGGTTCAGTTCTACGTTTCAGTGTATGGGTTCAGTTCTACGTTTCAGTGTATTGGTTCAGTTACCGTTCTACGTTTCAGTGTATGGGTTCAGTGGCCGTTCTACGTTTCAGTGTATGGGTTCAGTTGCCGTTCTACATTTCAGTGTATGGGTTGAGTTGCCGTTCTACATTTCAGTGCATGGGTTCAGTTGCCGTTCTACATTTCAGTGTATGGGTTCGGTTGCCATTCTACATTTCAGTGTATGGGTTCAGTTGCCGTTCTACATTTCAGTGAATGGGTTCAGTTGCCGTTCTACGTTTCAGTGTATGGGTTCAGTTCTACATTTCAGTGTATGGGTTCAGTTCTACATTTCAGTGTATGGGTTCAGTTCTACATTTCAGTGGATGGGTTCAGTTCTACCATGGTTCAGTTCTACGTTTCAGTGTATGGGTTCAGTTCTACGTTTCAGTGTATGGGTTCAGTTACCGTTCACGTTTCAGTGTATGGGTTCAGTGGCCGTTCTACGTTTCAGTGTATGGGTTCAGTTGCCGTTCTACATTTCAGTGTATGGGTTGAGTTGCTATTCTACGTTTCAGTGTATGGGTTCAGTTGCCGTTCTACCTTTCATTGTATGGGTTTGGTTTCTACCTTTCATTGTTTGGGGTCATTTGCGTTCTCCTTTTGAGTGTATGGGTTCTGTTGTCATTCTACCTTTCAGTGTATGGGTTTAGTTGCCATTCTACCTTTCAGTGTCTGGGTTCAGTTGCCATTCTGCCTTTCAGTGTATGGGTTTAGTTGCCGTTCTACCTTTCAGTGTATGGGTTTAGTTGCCATTCTACCCTTTCAGTGTATGGGTTTAGTGGCCGTTCTACCTTTCAGTGTATGGGTTTAGTTGCCATTCTACCTTTCAGTGTATGGGTTTAGTTGCCATTCTACATTTCAGTGTATGGGTTTAGCTGCCGTTCTACATTTCAGTGTATGGGTTTAGTTGCCATTCTACCTTTCAGTGTATGGGTTTAGTTGCCATTCTACCTTTCAGTGTATGGGTTCAGTTCTACGTTTCAGTGTATGGGTTTAGTTGCCATTCTACCTTTCAGTGTATGGGTTTAGTTGCCATTCTACCTTTCAGTGTATGGGTTTAGTTGCTACATTTCAGTGTATGGGTTTAGTTGTTCTATTTCAGTGTATGGGTTTTGCCATTCTACCTTTCAGTGTTGGTGCAGTTGACATTTTTTCATTTCAGTGTATTGGTTTGTTGGCATTTTTCATTTCAGTGTATGGGTTTAGTTGCCATTCTACATTTCAGTGTATGGGTTCAGTTGCCATTCTACATTTCAGTGTATGGGTTGAGTTGCCGTTCTACCTTTCAGTTATTGGTGCAGTACATTTTTCCTTTTCAGTGTATTGGTCAGTTGGCATTTTTCCTTTCAGTGTATTGGTTCAGTTGGCATACCTTTCATTGTATGGGTTTAGTTGCCATTCTACATTTCAGTGTATGGGTTCAGTTGCCAGTTCTACATTTCAGTGTATGGGTTTAGTTGCCATTCTACATTTCAGTGTATGGGTTTCTACATTTCATTTGGGTTCCGTTCTACATTTCAGTGTATGGGTTCAGTTGCCTTCATTGTATGGGTTCAGTGTATGAGTTGCCATTTTACATTTCAGTGTATGGGTTCAGTTGCCATTCTACATTTCAGTGTATGGGTTCAGTTGCCGTTCTACGTTTCAGTGTATGGGTTCAGTTCTACATTTCAGTGTATGCAGTTGATTCTACATTTTGTATGGGTTCAGTTGCTTTCAGTGTATGGGTGGTTCTACATTTCAGTTGGCATTTCTACATTTCAGTGTATGGGTTCAGTTCTACGTTTTCAGTGTATGGGTTCAGTTGGTGTATGGGTTCAGTTCTATTTCAGTGGTTCAGTTCTACGCTTCAGTGTATGGGTTCGTTCTACCTTTCAGTGTATGGGTTCAGGTGCTGTTCTACGTTTCAGTGTTTGGGTTCAGTTGCCGTTCTACGTTTCAGTGTATGAGTTGTATGGGTTCAGTTGCTGCTCTATTTCAGTGTATGGGTTTAGTTGCCGTTCTACGTTTCAGTGTATGGGTTCAGTTGCCAGTTCTGCCGTTCTACATTTCAGTGTATGGGTTCAGTTGCCGTTCTACATTTCAGTGTATGGGTTTAGTTGTGGGTTCAGTTATACATTTCAGTGTATGGGTTCAGTTCTACATTTCAGTGTATGGGTTTAGTTGCCGTTCTACCTTTCAGTGTATGGGTTCAGTTCTACGTTTCAGTGCAGTTACCGTTCTATTTTCAGTGTATGGGTTCAGTGGCTTAGTGTATGGGTTCAGTTTCATTTCATGTATGGGTTTAGTTGCCATTCTACCTTTCAGTGTTGGGTTCAGTTGCCGTTCTCCTTTGGATGTATGGGTTTAGGTTGCCCTACACCTTTCAGTGTATGGGTTCAGTTGCCGTTCTCCCCTTGAGTGTATGTTTGTTGTCATTCTACTAGTGTATGGGTTTAGTTGCCATTCTACCTTTCAGTGTTTAGTTGCCATCTTGGTTTCAGTGTATGGGTTTAGTTGCTGTTCTACCTTTCAGTGTATGGGTTTAGTTGCCATTCTACCTTTCAGTGTATGGGTTTAGTTGCCATTCTACAGTTTCAGTTCACATTTCAGTGTATGGGTTTAGTTGCCATTCTACCTTTCAGTGTATGGGTTTAGTTGCCATTCTACCTTTTCAGTGTATGGGTTCAGTTCTACGTTTCAGTGTATGGGTTTAGTTGCCATTCTATTTCAGTATGGGTTTAGCTGCCTTTTCAGTGTATGGGCAGTTGCCATTTTTCCTTTCAGTGTTGGGTTTAGTTGCCGTTCTACCTTTCAGTGTATGGGTTTAGTTGCCATTCTACCTTTCAGTGTATGGGTGTAGTTGCCATTCTACATTTCAGTGTATGGGTTTAGTTGCCATTTACCTTTCAGTGTATGGGTTTAGTTGCCATTCTACCTTTCAGTGTATGGGTTTAGTTGCTGTTCTTTTCAGTGTATGGGTTTAGTTGCCGTTCTAGATTTCAGTGTATGGGTTTAGTTGCCGTTCTACCTTTCAGTGTATTGGTGCAGTTGACATTTTTCCCTTTCAGTGTATTGGTGCAGTTGGCATTTTCCTTTCAGTGTATTGGTGCAGTTGGCATTTTTCCTTTCAGTGTATTGGTGCAGTTGGCATTTTTCATTTCAGTGTATGGGTTTAGTTGCCGTTCTACCTTTCAGTGTATGGGTTTAGTGCCGTTCTACATTTCAGCGTATGGAATTACTTGTCGTTCTACCTTTCAGTGTATGGGTTTAGTTGCCGTTCTACCTTTCAGTGTATGGGTTCAGTTGCCATTCTACGTTTCAATGTATGGGTTTAGTTGCAGTTCTACCTTTCAGTGTATGGGTTTAGTTGCCGTTCTACATTTCAGTGTATGGGGTCAGTTAACATTTTACCTTTCGGTGTATGTGTTCAGTTCACATTTTACCTTTCGGTGTATGGGTTCAGTTGACATTTTACCTTTCGGTGTATCTGTTCAGATACCCGAGATGAGCCTTCCCCAGGACGCCCCATCCCACATTTTCTGCTTCCTGCTAAACATGTTAAACCTCTAGGCCTCAATGCCTCCTCTATGTCTTCCTGCCACTTTCTCCAAGGCACGCCCTTAGGTCTTTCCCTTTGGTTTAGCACTGTATACTGATTTAGCTATTCTATTGTCATTCACTCTGTTTACATGCGCAAACCATCTCAACTAATGTAACTCTATGTTAGTTTTTACGCAATCTGCCTTGGTTTGATCTCTTATAATATATAGTTGTTTTTCTGTTTTTGTCTCTTTTAATTTTCCCTACTACTCTGCTTAGATATTTCATTTCAGCTGCCTGTACTTTACTGTATTCTCTACTGCCTAACGTCCAGGTGTCCCTACCTTAGAGGAGAGTAGGACAATAAACTGTGTTGTATACTGCCATTTTGTTTTTTGTTGACAATTCGTGTTTACCTACAAATATTTTTCCTAAATGGTTATATATTGCACTTGCCTTTTGCCTTAGTTTTCCCTCTGAGTCAATCATTACTCCTAGGTAACTGCAGCTGCGAACCTGTTCCAAACTCTCCTGCCTAATTTAAGATTATGTGCTTTAGCTTCTCTAGTTACTAGCATTGTTTTGGTTTTCTTTACATTTATTCTCATTCCTCTCTTACTCAGCTCATCGTTCATTATGTATGCTATTCTCCAGGCAAAATGTATTAGTCTCTCTCCCTCTGGAGAAGCTGTTGTCTCTCCCTCCTCCCAACATTTCTACACCGTTGCCCACTCTAGCTTCCAAATTTCCCAAAACAACTAGTTCATGCCTGTGTTTAAGACTCTATGCATCGCTATGTAAATGCCTGTGTTTAAGACTGTATGCATCGCTATGTAAATGCCTGTGTTTAAGACTCTATGCATCGCTATGTAAATGCCTATTTAAGACTCTATGCAGCCCTATGTAAATGCATGTGTTTAAGACTCTATGCATCGCTATGTAAATGCTTGTGTTTAAGACTCTATGTATCGCTATGTAAATGCATGTGTTTAAGACTCTATGCATTGCTATGTAAATGCCTATGTTTAAGACTCTATGCATCGCTATGTAAATGCCTATGTTTAAGACTTTATGCATCGCTATGTAAATGCCTATGTTTAAGACTCTATGCACCCCTATGTAAATGCCTGTGTTTAAGACTCTATGCATCGCTATGTAAATGCCTATGTTTAAGACTCTATGCACCCCTGTGTAAATGCCTGTGTTTAAGACTCTATGCATCGCTATGTAAATGCCTATGTTTAAGACTCTATGCACCCCTATGTAAATGCCTATGTTTAAGACTCTATGCATCGCTATGTAAATGCCTATGTTTAAGACTCTATGCACCCCTATGTAAATGCCTGTGTTTAAGACTCTATGCATCGCTATGTAAATGCCTATGTTTAAGACTCTATGCATCGCTATGTAAATGCCTCTGTTTAAGACTCTATGCATCGTTATGTAAATGCCTATGTTTAAGACTCTATGCATCGCTATGTAAATGCCTATGTTTAAGACTCTATGCATCGCTATGTAAATGCCTGTGTTTAAGACTCTATGCATCGCTATGTAAATGCTTGTGTTTAAGACTCTATGCATCGCTATGTAAATGCCTATGTTTAAGACTCTATGCATCGCTATGTAAATGCCTGTGTTTAAGACTCTATGCATCGCTATGTAAATGCATATGTTGAAGACTCTATGCATCGCTATGTAAATGCCTGTGTTTAAGACTCTATGCACCCCTATGTAAATCGCTTTCGAAGACACCGTTTTCTTCCCCAGTGGCGTCCCTGTTTGGCCCACAAGCCATTAAAAATGTAATTTCTCTTCCTTTGCTTTAATACTTACCTCCAAAATCCATGGGTTTATAAATTTCCAACCCTCCAGTAGCCCCCCCCCCTCTTGCCTTTTATGCACTAGAGGCTCTACCCCTGCTCTAGCTCCATCTCTGACATCCGAGAAGGCTTAAATAACATTTGGTCCCACATTTTCCCCTCTGTCCCTTTTTTTCCTGTCTCCGTAACGGTCAAAATGTTCACTTTGAACCCATCCACCTCTTCAACCAACTCCAACTCTTTTCCATCCATTACCTCAACATTCCATGCTCCAGGAGAGAGAGAGAGAGAGAGAGAGAGAGAGAGAGAGAGAGAGAGAGAGAGAGAGAGAGAGAGAGAGAGAGAGAGAGAGAGAGAGAGAGAGCGAGAGAGAGAGAGAGAGAGAGAGAGAGAGAGAGAGAGAGAGAGAGAGAGAGAGAGAGAGAGAGAGAGAGAGAGAGAATAAGAGAGAGAGCGAGAGAGAGAGAGAGAGCGAGAGAGAGAGAGAGAGAGAGAGAGAGAGAGAGAGAGAGAGAGAGAGAGAGAGAGAGAGAGAGAGAGAGAGAGAGAGAGAGAGAGAGAGAGAGATAATATTGCAGGCATTCAGATAGACACCAAGTAGAAGAGAATAAAGAAAAAACTATCATAATAATAATTCTATTGTCGCCATTGAAATTGAACCCTGGGCGTGTGACTTACTCTCTGGCGTGATCCTAGTGTTTGGCAAAGGTTTTATTTTAGACAGCTGCACCCACTGGGCCCCTCGACATGTTGTCTTGTCTCCGTCCGGGTCGACTGTTGAAATCGGAATCTTGGTGACGACGTTCATGTCGATGCTGTGGAGTGGGTGGGGGGGTGGGTGGGATTCGAGTTTTGGTATTAAATAGATCATCGTTTGTGGCTTTGACAAAGATATAGATAGATTTATAGTCGATATCCCAACACACGTAAGTATAGTCTCACCGATTGGATTAAATGTATCCATCGGCAGGTCATTTCATCCATAAGTCCTTCTCAACGCTCTATGGATCATACACTACATCAGTCTGTTAGGTGTTTCGTACTAACACATTGAGAAGATCTGTCTCTACCTACAGCTAGTTTCTCATTCAAACCTGAGTCTAGTGAGGAAGGTAGAGTGAAGTAGGTTACATGAGAGTACTAGTGAGGAAGGTAGAGTGAAGTAGGTTACCTGAGAGTACTAGTGAGGAAGGTAGAGTGAAGTAGGTTACCTGAGAGTACAACGTCGTGGGCCAAACCTCCTGGGGCAGCCAATGGCTTGGACGTGACTCATGGCGTCGTCATGACTAATTCACAACACTGCGATGTCGCTGTGACACCTCCTTTGATTTTGGGTTTGATTTGATTTGATTTGATTTGATTTGGTTTGATTTGATTTGATTTGACTTAATTGAATGTGATTTCATGTGATTTTATTTTATTTTATTTTATTTTATTTGATCTGATCTGATCTGATTTGATTTGAATATGATTTGATTTGATTTGTTTTGATTTGATTTAATTTGATTTGATTTGATTTGATTCAATTTGATTTGATTTGATTTGATTTGATTGGATTGGATTTGATTTAATTTGATTTAATTTAATTTAATTTAATTTGAATATGATTTGATTTGATTTGATTTGATTTGATTTGATTTGATTGGATTCAATTTGATTTAATTTGATTTGATTTGATCTGATTTACCCATATCCACAGCTAAGATCATTTCGGAGGTTTTTGGTAGGATTTTTAATTTCGTCCGGGATGCCCTGTAAATACTCAAGGAATTTTTAAAGTCCACAGTGTTGTTATATGCACACGGTACCTCCTTACTACCGAGCGTTTTCCGGATGGACTGTGTCGGTCGACCACCTATCTGAACTAGAGGGAAGTGGGGTAGAGGTGGGGGATAGAGATGGGGATAGAGATGGGGATAGAGATGGGGATAGAAATGGGGATAGAGATGGGGATAGAGATGGGGATAGAGAATGGGATTAATGGTGGGGATGGAGATGGGGATAGAGATAGGGATAGAGATTGGGATAGAGATGGGGATAGAGATAGGGATAGAGATAGGGATAGAGATAGGGATAGAGATGGGGATAGAGATGGGGATAGAGATAGGGATAGAGATGGGGATAGAGATAGGGATAGAGATAGGGATAGAGATGGGGATAGAGATGGGGATAGAGATGGGGATAGAGATGGGGATAGAGGTGGGGATAGAGATGGGGATAGAGATGGGGATAGAGATGGGGATAGAGATGGGGATAGAGATGGGGATAGAGATAGAGATGAGGGATAGAGATGGGGATAGAGATAGGGATAGAGATAGGGATAGAGATGGGGATAGAGATAGGGATAGAGATGGGGATAGAGATGGGGATAGAGATAGGGATAGAAATAGGGATAGAGATGGGGATAGAGATGGGGATAGATGAGAGAGGATAGAGATAGGGATAGAGATAGGGATAGAGATGGGGATAGAGATGGGGATAGAGAGAGGGATAGAGATAGGGATAGAGATGGGGATAGAGATAGGGATAGAGATAGGGATAGAGATGGGGATAGAGATGGGGATAGAGATGGGGATAGAGATGGGGATAGAGATGGGGATAGAGATGGGGATAGAGATGGGGATAGAGATGAGGGATAGAGATGGGGATAGAGATGGGGATAGAGATGGGGATAGAGATGGGGATAGAGATGGGGATAGAGATAGGGATAGAGATAGGGATAGAGATGGGGATAGAGATAGGGATAGAGATGGGGATAGAGATGGGGATAGAGATAGGGATAGAAATAGGGATAGAGATGGGGATAGAGATGGGGATAGAGAGGGATAGAGATGGGGATAGAGATGGGGATAGAGATGGGGATAGAGATGGGGATAGAGATGGGGATAGAGATGGGGATAGAGATGGGGATAGAGATGGGGGATATAGATAGGGATAAAGATGGGGATAGAGATGGGGATAGAGATGGCGATAGAGATTGGGATAGAGATAGGGATAGAGATGGGGGATAGAGATGGCGATAGAGATGGGGATAGAGATGGGGATAGAGATGGGAATAGAGATAGGGATAGAGATGGGGATAGAGATGAGGATAGAGATGGGGATAGAGATGGGGATAGAGATGGGGATAGAGGTGGGGATAGAGATGGGGATAGAGATGGGGATAGAGATGGAGATAGAGATGGGGATAGAGATGGGGATAGAGATGGGGATGATGGGATAGAGATGGGGATAGAGATGGGGATAGAGATTGGACTATAAGAGAGATTTGTGGGGATTGTACTATAAGAGTGAGGTAGGGTAATTGTACTATAAGGGGATAGAGGTGGGGGTAGGTTGTACTATAAGAGAGGTGGGGATTGGAGGGTAGAGGTGGAGGGTAGATATTATAAGTGGGTAGAGGTGGGGGTAGGTTGTATTATAAGGGGAGTAGAGGGGATTGTAGGAGGTAGGTGGGGGTAGATTGTACTATAAGGGGGTAGAGGTGGAGAGGTAGATTGTATTATAAGGGGTAGAGGTGGGGGTAGATTGTACTATAAGGGGGGTAGAGGTGGGGAGTAGATTGTACTATAAGGGGTAGAGGTGGAGGGTAGATTGTACTATAAGGGGTAGAGGTGGGAGTAGATTGTATTATAAGGGGTAGAGGTGGGGGTAGATTGTACTATAAGGGGGTAGAGGTGGGAGTAGATTGTATTATAAGGGGGTAGAGGTGGAGAGTAGATTGTATTATAAGAGGGTAGAGTGGGAGTAGATTGTATTATAAGGGGGTAGAGGTGGAGGGTAGATTGTATTATAAGAGGGTAGAGGTGGGAGTAGATTGTACTATAAGAGGGTAGAGGTGGGGGAGTAGATTGTATTATAAGGGGTAGAGGTGGAGGGTAGATTGTATTATAAGAGGGTAGAGGTGGGAGTAGATTGTACTATAAGAGGGTAGAGGTGGAGGGTAGATTGTATTATAAGAGGGTAGAGGAGGTGGGGGTAGATTGTACTATAAGAGGGTAGAGGTGGGGGGTAGATTTTACTATAAGAGGGTAGAGGTGGAGGTAGATTGTACTATAAGAGGGTAGAGGTGGAGGGTAGATTGTATTATAAGAGGGTAGAGGTGGGGGTCAGATTGTATTATAAGGGGTAGAGGTGGAGGGTAGATTGTACTATAAGAGGGTAGAGGTGGAGAGGGTAGAGGTTAGATTGAGATGGGGATTATAAGAGGGTAGAGGTGGAGGGTAGATTGTATATAAGAGGGTAGAGGTGGAGGGAGATTGATTATAAGAGGGTAGAGATGGGGAGATAGAGATGGCGATAGAGATTGTACTATAAGAGGGTAGAGGTGGAGGGGATAGATTGTATTATAAGAGGGTAGAGGTGGAGGTAGATTAGTATACAGATATAAGAGGGTAGAGGTGATTAGTATTAGAGGTTGTGGAGGTTGTATTATAAGAGAGGTTAGATTGTATTATAAGAGGGTAGAGGTGGAGGTGGAGGGGGAGGTGGGGGTAGATTGTACTATAAGAGGGTAGAGGTGGAGGGTCAGATTGTACTATAAGAGGGTAGAGGTGGAGGTCCAGATTGTATTATAAGAGGGTAGAGGTGGAGGGTCAGATTGTATTATAAGAGGTAGAGGTGGAGGGTAGATTGTACTATAAGAGGGTAGAGGTGGGGATAGATTTTACTATAAGAGGGTAGAGGTGGAGGGTAGATTGTACTATAAGAGGGTAGAGGTGGAGGGGGTAGATTTTACTATAAGAGGGTAGAGGTGGAGGGTAGATTGTACTATAAGAGGGTAGAGGTGGAGAGGGTAGATTGTACTATAAGAGGTAGAGGTGGAGAGGTGGGAGTAGATTTTACTATAAGAGGGTAGAGGTGGAGGGTAGATTTTACTATAAGAGGGTAGAGGTGGGGGTCAGATTGTACTATAAGAGGGTAGATTTTACTATAAGAGGGTAGGTCAGATTGTACTATAAGGTGGGGGGTAGATTTTACTATAAGAGGGTAGAGGTGGGGGGGTAGATTTTACTATAAGAGGGTAGAGGTATTATAAGAGGGGTAGATTTACTATAAGAGGGTAGAGGTGGGGGGGTAGATTTTACTATAAGAGGGTAGAGGTGGGGGGGGGAGTGTAGATTTTACTATAAGAGGGGTAGAGGGGGTGGAGGGTAGAGGTGGGGGGGTAGATTTTACTATAAGAGGGTAGAGTGGGGGGGTAGATTTTACTATAAGAGGGTAGAGGTGGGGGGGTAGATTTTACTATAAGGGGTAGAGGTGGGGGGGTAGATTTTACTATAAGGGGTAGAGGTGGGGGTAGATTGTACTATAAGAGGGTAGAGGTGGGGGTCAGATTGTACTATAAGGGGGTAGAGGTGGAGGTCAGATTGTACTATAAGAGGTAGAGGTGGGGGGGTAGATTTTACTCGAAAATGAAATTCGAGAAGTGACTCAATCGTCGGGGACATTGTAAAATCTGCATTGGTGTTTGCGATTGATCCCTGTTTTGTAGTTTTTTTTTCTCCTACAGAAATGTGTTTGTGCGTTCAAAATCCCTGTTTTGTAGTTTTTTCTCCTACAGAAATGTGTTTGTGCGTTCATAACCCCCTGTTTTGTAGTTTTTTCTCTCCTACAGAAATGTGTTTGTGTGTTCATAACCCCCTGCCCTCGCTACGAAACATTTCGATTCTGAGACACACATACGTTCGAGTGTGACTAATTCAATATTTTTTTTTGGGTCTAATTTCGAAAAGAAACTTTCGTAATTTTCCTTCTTGGCTACAAGGCCTGTAGTAAGGTCAACAAAACACACACACAAACACATAGACACATACACACTCATACATACCCACACACACACACACACATACGCACACATACACACCTACATATACCCACATACACACATACACATACCCACACACACATACACATATACACACATACACACCAATACACACACACACGTACATACACATACACAAATATACACAGATACATACACATTCACATACACACATACACACACATACACACACATACACACATACACACATACACACAACCACATACACGCATACATACACACACATATACACACATACATACACACACATGCACACATATACACACATAAACACACACATAAACATACATAATACACACAGACACACAGACACATACATACACACACACATACACACGTACACACATACACACACACACATACATACACGCACATACACACATACATACACATACACATACGTAAACACACATATACACACATACGCCCATACATATACTCACACACATACACACACATACATACACATACACACACATAGACACACATAGACACACAAACATACACACATACTCACATACACACACATACACATGTATACACACACACACATACACACACACACTACATACACATACACATACATACACACACATACACATACACACATACAATTATATACATACACACATTCGTCGCATTTTGGAATGTGATGTCATTGGACACACGTGGGTCTCGAATCGGAAGTTAATTGGAAGCAATCAGCTCGGTGGCCGAGTGGTTAGGCTGCCAGACTGGGCATCATGAGGTCCTAGGCTGGAATCCTAACAAAGCCAGGTTTGATGTTGTGTTCCTTGGGAAAGACACTTAACACGCATTTTCATCTTTTGACCCAGGTGCAAATGGGTACACGCACTAGCTTGGAAGTAAAAACCTGCATCAGTGTAACATCCTGTGTAGCAGGAGATTGTTATCACCTGTCCCGCTTCACGGCATAGAAACCGTGATACGATGCGGCTCTATGGGTCGTCATGCCCTTGAAGGGAATTTATAATGTTATTGCACTGGACGTGGTCCCATGTGCTTTAAGTAAACAACAACAAAAATCAGGGGCCGTGCACGGGGCACCAAAAAGCAGTTCCTGTTCTCATTCCAATTTCTTACAGAGAAAGGTATAATGACTATAAGCAGGCCTATGTTCCATAACACAGAAGTTATCAATGAGTAGCAGCAGCTATATGTTCCATGTTACAGAAGTCATCCTTGACTATCAGCAGGTTTATGTTCCATGTTACAGAAGTCATCTATGACTATCAACAGGTTTATGTTCCATGTCACAGAAGTCATACATGACTATCAGCAGGTTTATGTTCCATGTTATAAAAGTAATCCATGACTGTCAGCAGGTTTATGTTCCATGTTATAAAAGTCATCTATGACTATCAACAGGTTTATGTTCCATGTTACAGAAGTCATCCATGACTATCAGCAGGTTTATGTTCCATGTTATAAAAGTCATCCATGACTATCAACAGGTTTATGTTCCATGTTACAGAAGTCATCCATGACTATCAGCAGGTTTATGTTCCATGTTATAAAAGTCATCCATGACTATCAGCAGGTTTATGTTCCATACCACAGGAGTCATCCATGGCTATCAGCAGGTTTATGTTCCATACCACAGGAGTCATCCATGGCTATCAGCAGGTTTATGTTCCATGTTATAAAAGTCATCTATGACTATCAGCAGGTTTATGTTCCATGTTATAAAAGTAATCCATGACTATCAGCAGGTTTATGTTCCATACCACATGAGTCATCCATGCATCCATGCTATCCGCAGGTTTATGTTCCATGTTACAGAAGCCATCCATGACTATCAGCAGGTTTATGTTCCATACCACAAGGAGTCATCCATGGCTATCCGTAGGGTTATGTTCCATGTTACAGAAGCCATCCATGACTATCAGCAGGTTTATGTTCCATACCACAGGAGTCATCCATGGCTATCCGCAGGTTTATGTTCCATGTTATAAAAGTCATCCATGACTATCAGCAGATTTATGTTCCATACCACAGGAGTCATCCATGACTCATTTATGTTCCATACCACAGAGTCATCCATGACTATCAGCAGGTTTATGTTCCATGTTATAAAAGTCATCTATGACTATCAGTAGGTTTATGTTCCATACCACAGGAGTCATCCATGATTATCAGCAGGTTTATGTTCCATACCACAGGAGTCATCCATGATAATCAGCAGGTTTATGTTCCATGTTATAAAAGTCATCTATGACTATCAGTAGGTTTATGTTCCATACCACAGGAGTCATCCATGATTATCAGCAGGTTTATGTTCCATGTTATAAAAGTAATCCATGACTGTCAGCAGGTCTATGTTCCATGTTGTAAAAGTCATCCATGTCTATCAGCAGGTTTATGTTCCATGTTATAAAAGTCATCCATGACTATCAGCAGGTTTATGTTTCATGTTATAAAAGTTATCTATAACTATCAGCAGGGTTATGTTCCATACCACCATGGGAGTCATCCCTGACTATCAGCAGGTTTATGTTCCATGTTACAGAAGTCATCCATGACTATCAGCAGGTTTATGTTACATGTTACAGAAGCCATCCATGACTATCAGCAGGTTTATGTTCCATACCACAGGAGTCATCCATGACTATTAGCAGGTTTATGTTCCATACCAGAGGAGTCATCCATGACTATCAGCAGGTTTATGTTCCATGTTACACAAGCCATCCATGACTATCAGCAGGTTTATGTTCCATGTTACAGAAATCATCCATGACTATCAGCAGGTTTATGTTCCTTGTTATAAAAGTCAACCATGACTATCAGCAGGTTTATGTTCCATGTGACAGGAGACATCCATGACTATTAGCAGGTCTAAGTTCCATGTTACAGGAGACATCCATGACTATCAGCAGGTTTATGTTCCATGTTATAGAAGTCATCTATGACTATAAACAGGTTTATGTTCCATGTTACAGAAGTCATCCATGACTATCAGCAAGTTTATGTTCCATGTTACTAAAAGTCATCCATGAATATCAGCAGGTTTATGTTCCATACCACAGGGGTCATCCATGACTATCAGCAGGTTTATGTTCTATGTTATAAAAGTCATCTATGACTATCAGCAGGTTTATGTTCCATACCACAGGAGTCATCCATGACTATCAGCAGGTTTATGTTCCATGTTACAGGAGTCATCCATGACTATCAGCAGGTTTATGTTCCATGTTATAAAGTCGTCCATGACTATCAACAGGTTTATGTTCCTTGTTATGTTCCATAAGTCATCCATGACTATCAACAGGTTTATGTTCTATGTTATAAAAGTAATCCATGACTATCAGCAGGTTTATGTTCCATGTTATAAAAGTCATACATGACTATCAGTAGGTTTATGTTCAACGTTACAGGAGAAATCCATGACTATCAACAGGTTTATGTTCCATGTTACATGGGTCATCTATGACTATCAACAGGTTTATGTTCCATGTTACAGAAGACATCCATGACTATCAACAGGTTTATGTTCCATGTTACAGGGGTCATCCATGACTATCAGCAGAGTTTATGTTCCATGTTATAAAGTCATCTGACTATCAGCAGGTTTATGTTCCATGTTATACAAGTCATCCATGACTATCAGCAGGTTTATATTCCATGTTATAAACGTAATCCATGACTATCAGCAGGTTTATGTTCCATGTTATAAAAGTCATCTATGAATATCAGCAGGTTTATGTTCCATGTTATAAAGTCATCCATGACTATCAGCAGGTTTATGTTGCATGTTATAAAAGTCATCTATGACTATCAGTAGGCTTATGTTCCATACCACAGGAGTCATCCATGACTATCAGCAGGTTTATGTTCCATGCCACAGGAGTCATCCATGATTATCAGCAGGTTTATGTTCCATGTTATAAAAGTAATCCATGACTGTCAGCAGGTTTATGTTCCATGTTATAAAAGTCATCCATGACTATCAGCAGGTTTATGTTCTATGTTATAAAAGTCATCCATGACTATCAACGAGTTTATGTTGCATATAAAAGTCAACCATGACTATCAGTAGGTTTATGTTCAACGTTACAGGAGAAATCCATGATTATCAACAGGTTTATGTTCCATGTTACATAAGTCGTCTATGACTATAAACAGGTTTATGTTCCATGTTACAGAAGTCATCCATGACTATCAACAGGTTTATGTTCCATGTTACAGAAGTAATATATGACTATCAGCAGGTTTATGTTCCATGTTATAAAAGTCATACATGACTATCAGCAATTTTATGTTCTATGTTATACAAGTCATCTATGACTATCAGCAGGTTTATATTCCATGTTACAGAAGTCATCCATGACTATCAGCAGGTTTATGTTCCATGTTATAAAAGTCATCTATGAATATCAGCAGGTTTATGTTCCATACCACAGGGGTCATCCATGACTATCAGCAGGTTTATGTTCCATGTTATAAAAGTCATCCATGACTATCAGCAGGTTTATGTTCCATGTTACAAAAACCATCCATGACTATCAGCAGGTTTATGTTCCATACCACAGAGTCATCCATGACTATCAGCAGGTTTATGTTCCATACCACAGGAGTCATCCATGACTATCAGCAGGTTTATGTTCCATGTTACAGAAACCATCCATGATTATCAACAGGTTTATGTTCCATACCACAGGACTCATCCATGGCTATCAGCAGGTTTATGTTCTATGTTACAGAAGCGATCCACAACTATCAGCAGGTTTATGTTCCATGTTACAGAAGTCATCCATGACTATCAGCAGGTTTATGCTCCTTGTTATAAAAGTCATCCATGACTATCAGCCAGGTTGATGTTCCATGTTATATAAGTCATCCATGACTATCAGCAGGTTTATGTTCCGTGTTACAGAAGTCATCCATGACTATCAGCAAGTTTATGTTCCATGTTATAAAAGTCATCCATGACTATCAGCAGGTTTATGTTTCATGTTATAAAAGTCATCTATGACTATCAGCAGGTTTATGTTCCATGTCACAGAAGTCATCCATGACTATCAGTAGGTTTATGTTCCGTGTTACAGAAGCCATCCATGACTATCAGTAGGTTTATGTTCCATGTTACAGAAGCCATCCATGACTATCAGCAGGTTTATGTTCCATGTTACAGAAGCCATCCATGACTATCAGAAGGTTTATGTTCCATGTTACAGAAGCCATCCATGACTATCAGCAGGTTTATGTTCCATGTTACAGACGCCATCCATGACTATCAGCAGGTTTATGTTCCATGTTACAGGAGCCATCCATGACTATCAGCAGGTTTATGTTCCTTGTTACAGAAGCCATCCATGACTATCAGCAGGTTTATGTTCCATGTTACAGAAGCCATCCATGGCTATTAGCAGGTTTATGTTCCATACCACAGGAGTCATCCATGACTATCAGCAGGTTTATGTTCCATGTTACAGTAGCCATCCATGACTATCAGCAGGTTTATGTTCCATGTTACAGGAGTCATCCATGACTATCAGCAGGTTTATGTTCCATGTTACAGGAGTCATCCATGACTATCAGCAGGTTTATGTTCCATGTTACAGGAGTCATCCATGACTATCAGCAGGTTTATGTTCCATGTTACAGGAGACATCCATGACTATCAGCAGGTTTATGTTCCATGTTACAGGAAACATCCATGACTATCAGCAGGTTTATGTTCCATGTTATAGAAGTCATCTATGACTAACAGCAGGTTTACGTTCCATACCACAGGAGTTATCCATGACTATCAGCAGGTCTATGTCCCATGTTGCAGAAGCCATCCATGACTATCAGCAGGTCTATGTTCCATGTTACAGGAGACATCAATGACTATCAGCAGGTTTATGTTCCATACCACAGGAGTCATCCATGAGTATCAGCAGGTTTATGTTCCATGTTATAGAAGTCATCCATGACTATCAGCAGGTTTATGTTCCATGTTACAGAAGTCATCCATGACTATCAGCAGGTTTATGTTCCATGTTATAAACGTCATCCATGACTATCACCAGGTTTATGTTCCATGTTTTAAAGCCATCCATGACTATCAGCAGGTTTATGTTCCATGTTACAGGAAGTCAACCATGACTATCAGCAGGTTTATGTTCCATGTTACAGGAGACATCCATGACTATCAGCAGGTTTATGTTCCATGTTACAGAGTCATCCATGACTATCTGCAGGTTTATGTTCCATGTTACAGGAGACATCCATGACTATCAGCAGGTTTATGTTCCTTGTTACAGAAGCCATCCATGACTATCAGCAGGTTTATGTTCCATGTTACAGAAACCATCCATGGCTATTAGCAGGTTTATGTTCCATACCACAGGAGTCATCCATGACTATCAGCAGGTTTATGTTCCATGTTACAGTAGCCATCCATGACTATCAGCAGGTTTATATTCCATGTTATAAAAGTCATCCATGACTATCAGCAGGTTGATGTTCCATGTTATAAAAGTCATCCATGACTATCAGCAGGTTTATGTTCCGTGTTACAGTCATCCATGACTATCAGCAGGTTTATATTCCATGTTATAAAAGTCATCCATGACTATCAGCAGGTTTATGTTCCATGTTATAAAAGTCATCCATGACTATCAGCAGGTTTATGTTCCATGTTATAAACGTCATCGATGACTATCACCAGGTTTATGTTCCATGTTTTAAAAGCCATCCATGACTATCAGCAGGTTTATGTTCCATGTTACAGAAGTCAATCATGACTATCAGCAGGTTTATGTTCCATGTTACAGGAGACATTCATTACTATCAGCAGGTTTATGTTCCATGTTACAGGAGACATCCATGACTATCAGCACGTTTATGTTCCATGTTACAGAAGTCAACCATGACTATCAGCAGGTTTATGTTCCATGTTACAGGAATCAACCATGACTATCAGCAGGTTGATGTTACATGTTACAGGAGACATCCATGACTATCAGCAGGTTTATGTTCCATGTTACAGGAGATATCCATGACTATCAGCGAGTTTATGTTCCATACCACATGAGTCATCCATGACTATCAGTAGGTTTATGTTGCATGTTACAGAAGCCATCCTTGACTATCAGAAGGTTTATGTTCCATGTAACAGAAGACATCCATGACTATCAGCAGGTTTATGTTCCATGTTACAGAAGCCATCCATGACTATCAGCAGGTCTATGTTCCATGTTACAGAAGACATCCATGACTATCAGCAGGTTTATGTTCCATGTTACAGAAGTCATTCATGACTATCAACAGGTTTATGTTCCATGTTACAGGAGACATCCATGATTATCAACAGGTTTATGTTCCATGTTATAGAAGTCATCCATGACTATCAGCAGGTTTATATTCCATGTTATAAAAGTCATCCATGACTATCAGCAGGTTTATGTTCCATGTTATAAAAGTCATCCATGACTATCAGCAGGTTTATGTTCCGTGTTATAAAAGTCATCCATGACTATCAGCAGGTTTATGTTCCATGTTATAAAAGTCATCTATGACTATCAGCAGTTTATGTTCCATGTTATAAAAGTCATCCATGACTATCAGCAGGTTTATGTTCCATGTTATAAAGTCATCCATGACTATCAGCAAGGTTTATGTTCCATGTTATAAAAGTCATCCATGACTATCAGCAGGTTTATGTTCCATGTTACAGGAGTCATCCATGACTATCAGCAGGTTTATGTTCCATGTTACAGGAGTCATCCATGACTATCATCAGGTTTATGTTCCATGTTATAAAAGTCATCCATGACTATCAACACGTTTATGTTCCATGTTATAAAAGTCATCCATTACTATCAGCAGGTTTATGTTCCATGTTACAGGAGTCATCCATGACTATCAGCAGGTTTATGTTCATGTTATTAAAGTTATCCATGACTATCAGCAGGTTTATTTTCCATGTTATAAAAGTCATCGATGACTATCAGCAGGTCTATGTTCCATGTTATAAAAGACATCCATGACTATCAGCAGGTTTATGTTCCATACCACAGGAGTCATCCATGACTATCAGCAGGTTTATGTTCCATACCATAAACGTAATCCATGACTATCAGTAGGTTTATGTTCCATGTTATAAAAGTCATCCATGACTATCAGCAGGTTTATGTTCCATGTTATAAAGTCATCCATGACTATCAGCAGGTTTATCTTGCATGTTATAGAGTCAACCATGACTATCAGTAGGCTTATGTTCCATACCATGAGGAGTCATCTATGACTATCAGCAGGTTTATATTCCATGTTATAGGAGGTCATCCATGACTATCAGCAGGTTTATGTTCCATGTTATAAAAGTCATCCATGACTATCAGCAGGTTTATGTTCCATGTTATAAAAGTCATCCATGACTATCAGCAGGTCTATATTCCTTGTTATAAAAGTAATCCATGACTATCAGCAGGTTTATGTTCCATGTTATAAAAGTCAACCATGACTATCAGTAGGTTTATGTTCCATGTTATAAAGAAATCTATGACTATCAACAGGTTTATGTTCCATGTTATAAAGTCATCTATGACTATCAGCAGGTTTATGTTCCATGTTATAAAAGTCATCTATGACTAGCAGCAGTTGTATGTTCCATGTTACAGGAGTAATATGTGACTATCAGCAGGTTTATGTTCCATGTTATAAAAGTCATCCATGACTATCACAAGGTTTATGTTCCATGTTATAAAAGTCATCCATGACTATCAGCAGGTTTATGTTTCATGTTATAAAAGTCAACCATGACTATCAGTAGGTTTATGTTCCATGTTACAGGAGAAATCCATGATTATCAACAGGCTTATGTTCCATGATATAAAGGCATCCATGACTATCAACAGGTTTATATTCCATGTTATAAAAGAGATCCATGACTATCAACAGGTTTATGTTCCATAAACAGAAGTCATATGTGACTATCAGCAGGTTTATGTTTCATGTTATAAAAGTCATCCATGACTATCAGCAGGTTTATGTTCAAGTTACAAAAGTCATCTATGACTATCAGCAGTTGTATGTTCCATGTTATAAGAATCATCTATGACTATCAGCAGGTTTATGTTCCATGTTACAGGAGTCATCCATGACTATCACAAGGTTTATGTTCCATGTTATAAAAGTCATCCATGACTATCAGCAGGTTTATGTTCCATGTTATAAAAGTCATCATGACTATCAGCAGGTTTATGTTCCATGTTATAAAAGCCATCCATGACTATCAGCAGGTTTATGTTCCATGATATAAAAGTCATCCATGACTATCAGTAGGTTAATGTTCCATGTTATAAAAGTCATCCATGACTATCAAAGCAGGTTTATGTTCCATGTTACAGGAGTCATCCATGATTATCAGCAGGTTTATGTTTCATGTTATAAAAGTCTTCCATGACTATCAGCAGGTTTATGTTCCATGTTATAAAAGTCATCTATGACTATCAGCAGTTTTATGTTCTATGTTATAAAAGTCATCCATGACTATCAGCGAGGTTTATGTTCCATGTTATAGAGAATCAGCAGGTTTATACTCCATGTTATGTGTCATCCATGACTATCAGCAGGTTTATGTTTCATGTTATAGAAATCCATGATTATTAACAGGTTTATGTTCCATGTTACAAAAGGCATCCATGACTATCAGCAGGTTTATGTTCCATGTTATAAAAGTCATCCATGACTATCAGCAGGTTTATGTTCCATGTTACAAGTAATCCATTACTATCAGCAGGTTTATGTTCTATGTTATAAATGTCATCTGTGACTATCAGCAGGCGTATGTTCCATGTTATAAAGTCATCCATGACTATCAGCAGGCCTATGTTCCATGTTATAAAAGTCATCCATGACTATCAGCAGGTTTATGTTCCATGTTATAAAAGTCATCCATTATTATCAGCAGGTTTATGTTCCATGTTATAAATGTCATCTGTGACTATCAGCAGGTTTATGTTCCATGTTACAAAAGTCATCCATGACTATCAACAGGTTTATGTTCCATGTTATAAAGTCATCCATGACTATCAGCAGGCCTATGTTCCATGTTATAAAAGTCATCCATGACTATCAGCAGGTTTATGTTCCATGTTATAAAAGTCATCTATGACTATCAGCAGTTGTATGTTCCATGTTATAAAGTCATCCATGACTATCAGCAAACTATGTTCCATGTTATAAAGGAGTCATCTATGACTATCAGCAGGCCTATGTTCCATGTTATAAAAGTCATCCATGACTATCAGCAGGCCTATGTTCCATGTTATAAAAGTCATCCATGACTATCAGCAGGCCTATGTTCCATGTTATAAAAGTCATCCATGACTATCAGCAGGCCTATGTTCCATGTTATAAAGTCATCCATGACTATCAGCAGCTCATAAACGTTAATGACTTCAGCATGTTATATAAAAGTCATCCATGGTTATCAGCAGGCCTATGTTCCATGTTACAGAAGACATCCATGTTGTTCAAGTCGACAAATCGGTTATATTTTTCATCCCCAAGGAAAAAAACTAAATGCCAGATCGAACCTGGTAGTTGAAATAGAACCCAGAACCACTGGGTCACGTCATCTTTTTTAACTATCTGGCCAACTCGGCTCCAATACACACACACACACACACACACACATACACACAAACACAGACACACACACACACAATGTTACATTATGATATTGTTCACGCAATGAATATTAACGAATCTTAACTCAAAAAAGAAAATTTGGACGTAAAGGTTTAAAACTCTCACGGGTAGAAAAGAAATTTTTAGGAATTTGAGAGATGGACACACGCTCACTTTATGACGTCATGATGCATACATTTAGAATGGCAGATCGTAAAATGCTCTAGTCTAAAAAAACTAGCTTTACGCGAAAACTAATTTTCTTTAAGAAAAAAATCATTAAAGACCCCTACAATTAAGACTGGTGATGGCATCACATTAAAGTAATGCAACAAACCTAAACACTAAAACTGTTTTCAATGGAATAAAATGCACATATAAATCAATTTATCTCTAATTTCCAAAAGTGATTGGACTAAGAGCGACTGTCCACCAGGAACATTGAGGACAGCAGGTGTGGAAAGACAGGTGAGGTAACCAGGATTCTATCTTCAGGAAGAAGCGTAATAAGTCGTTCTATTACCCAAAGACACCTTTATATAATCCATGTTATAAAGTCATCCTGACTATCAGCCATACACTATCGTTCGTCCATTTTGATTACACAACCGTCATCTGTTACTTTTGAATACAATAAGTTTATGTACCCGGTTTTGATAACAAATCGTCCCTTACTAATTATATGTTATAAATGTCACCTGTGACAATCACCTGTACACAAATCGTCACCTTTAAAGTTTCAAATACCTGTACACAAATATCACCTGTACACAAATGTTACCTGTAACCAGTTTTGATACCATGACTATCAGCACCGGTTTTGTTCCATGTCACCTACAGTTTTGATCCACAAATGACACCTTACACAAATCGTCACCTCCAGTTTTGATAAAAGTCATCCATGACTATCAGAAATCGTCACCTGTACACCGGTTTTGATCAAAAATCGTCACCTGTACACAAATCGTCACCTGTTCAAATCGTCACCTGTACATTTTGATCACACAAATCGTCATGTTCCATGTTGATACAAATCGACTATCACACCGGTTTTGTTCCCAAATCGTCACCTAAATCATCCATGACTATCAGCAGGCCTCTGTTCCATGTTATCAAAAATCGTCACCTGTATCAGCAAATCGTTCCATGTTATAAAAATCGTCATCCATGACTATCAACAGGCCTATGTTCCATGTTATAAGAGTCATCAATGACCTATCACAAACCTATGTTCCATGTTATAGATCTCATCCATGGTTATCAGCAGGCCTATGTTTTGTTACAGAAAATCGTCACCAAATCCGGTTTGATTTTCATCCCCAAGGAAATCGTCCCACCTGTAACCTGGTTTGAAATAGAACCGTCACCTGAACCACTTTTAATCACACAAATCGTCACCTGTACCGGTTTTGGCCGAAATGGTCACCTGTACACCGGTTTTTGATCACACAAATCGTCACCTGTACACCGGTTTTACACACAATGTCACATTATGATATCGTCCCACCTGTACACCGGTTTGATCGCAAAATCGTCATAAAACTTGACTCAGTTTGAAAACACAAATCTTCACCTGTACATTTGAGTTTGATCACACACGCTCACTTTATCGACGTCACCGGTTTTGATCGCACAATTTAGAATGGCACCTCGTAAAATGGTTTTGATCACATAAATCGTCACCTGTACGACCGGTAACCGGTTTGAAAAAAATCGTCACCTGTAAATCCCTACAATTAAGTACCGGTTTGGCATCACACAAATCGTCGCCTGTACCAGTTTGAAACCTAATCGTCACCTGTACACCGGTTTTGAATCAAACAAATCGTCACCTCCCTCTAATTTGATCACACAAATCGTCACCTGTACTATTTTGATCGACTGTCCAAATCGTTGAGGACACCTGGAAAGACAGTTTGAGGTAACGCACAAATCGTCACCTGTTCACCGAAGAAGGTAATAAGCCTCGTTTTTAGATGTTACCCAGTTTTGATCCCCAAATCGTCACCTCTAAATCGTCATGTACACCGTGTATTCCAGATATCAAAATATCTGCTACTAAATCGTCACCTGTAAAAAGTTTGATCCATTTCGTCGCCTTACAAATCGTCACCTGTTTGACACCGTCACCTGTTTTTTGATCACACAAATCGTCACCTGTACACAAATCGTCACCTGTACCAAATCGTCACCTGTACACCAGTTTTGAATACAAATCGTCACCTGTACACCGGTTTTGATCATCGTCACCTGTACACCGGTCACCTTTACACAATTTGATGCAAATCGTCACCTGTACACAAATCGTCACCTGTACACAAATCGTCACCTGTACACCGGTTTTGAATCACACAAATCGTCACCTGTCACCTGTACACAAATCGTCACCTGTACACACCGTCACCTGTTTTTAATCACACAAATCGTCACCTGTTTTGAATACCACCTGTACACCGGTTTTGATCACACAAATCGTCACCTGTACACCGGTTTTGATCACACAAATCGTCACCTGTACACCGGTTTTGATCACACAAATCCTGTACACCTGTTTGATCACAAAATCGTCACCTGTACACCGGTTTTGATCACACAAATCGTCACCTGTACACCGGTTTTGATCACACAAATCGTCACCTGTACACCGGTTTTGATCACACAAATCGTCACCTGTACACCGGTTTTGATCACACAAATCGTCACCTGTACACCGGTTTTGATCACACAAATCGTCACCTGTACACCGGTTTTGATCACACAAATCGTCACCTGTACACCGGTTTTGATCACATAAATCGTCACCTGTACACCGGTTTTGATCACACAAATCGTCACCTGTACACCGGTTTTGATCACACAAATCGTCACCTGTACACCAGTTTTGAATACACAAATCGTCACCTGTACACCGGTTTTGATCACACAAATCGTCACCTGCCCAAATTTTGTCACAAATCGTCACCTGTACACCGGTTTTGATCACACAAATCGTCACCTGTACACCAGTTTTGATCACACAAATCGTCACCTGTACACCGGTTTTGATCACACAAATCGTCACCTGTACACCGGTTTTGATCACACAAATCGTCACCTGTACACCGGTTTTGATCACACAAATCGTCACCTGTACACCGGTTTTCGAGTACACAAATCGTCACCTGTACACCGGTTTTGATCAACAAATCGTCACCTGTACACCGGTTTTGAATACACAAATCGTCACCTGTACACCGGTTTTAGAAAAACACAAATCGTCACCTGTACACAAATCGTCACCTGAACACCGGTTTTGATCACACAAATCGTCACCTGTACACCGGTTTTGAATACACAAATCGTCACCTGAACACAATCGTCACCTGTACACAATCGTCACCTGTACACCGGTTTTGATCACACAAATCGTCACCTGTACACAAATCGTCACCTGTACACCGGTTTTGAATCACACAAATCGTCACCTGTACACCAGTTTTGAATACACAAATCGTCACCTGAACACAAATCGTCACCTGAACACCGGTTTTGAGTACACAAATCGTCACCTGTACACCGGTTTGATCACACAAATCGTCACCTGTACACAAATCGTCACCTGTACACCAGTTTTGAATACACAAATCGTCACCTGTACACCGGTTTTGAATACACAAATCGTCACAAATCGTCACCTGTACACCGGTTTTGAGTACACAAATCGTCACCTGTACACCGGTTTTGAGTACGTCACCTGTACACAAATCGTCACCTGTACACAAATCGTCACCTGTACACCGGTTTTGATCACACAAATCGTCACCTGTACACAAATCGTCACCTGTACACCGGTTTTGATTACACAAATCGTCACCTGTAAACCGGTTTTGATTACACAAATCGTCACCTGTACACAAATCGTCACCTGTAAACCGGTTTTGATCACACAAATCGTCACCTGTACACAAATCGTCACCTGTACACCGGTTTTGATTACACAAATCGTCACCTGTACACCGGTTTTGATTACACAAATCGTCACCTGTACACCGGTTTTGATTACACAAATCGTCACCTGTACACCTGTTTTGAGTACACAAATCGTCACCTGTACACAAATCGTCACCTGTACACAAATCGTCACCTGTACACCAGTTTTGAATACACAAATCGTCACCTGTACACCG
This sequence comes from Doris montereyensis, assembly GCA_037039925.1. Lineage (NCBI taxonomy): Eukaryota > Metazoa > Mollusca > Gastropoda > Nudibranchia > Dorididae > Doris > Doris montereyensis. Next base: position 207,276 of record JAXRKP010000686.1, on the reverse strand, counting down.
GTACGAATCGTCACCTGTACACAAATCGTCACCTGTACACCGGTACAAATCGTCACCTGTACACCGGTACAAAATCGTCACCTGTGTACACCTGTACAAAATCGTCACCTGTACACCGGTACAAATCGTCAACTGTACACGAAATCGTCACCTGTACCCAAATCGTCATCTGTACACCTGTACACAAATCGTCACCTGTACACCTGTACCCAAATTGTCACCTGTACACCGGTTTGTAGAGAATGTATGGGCTTCTGTTAGGTTGACCTGTGTCACTCCTCACACCTGGGTGTATCTTCTGCTGTAGATGGAAGGGGCATCTGCCTGTAGTCGGGTCAGGGTTGCAATTCTGGAGGTTAAGGTCAATCCAAGAATCGCCTTCCAGCCTGTTGAATTAAAGAAGCCAATCAGAAGAGCCAAATGTCAAATGTAGGTGCTATGACCTGTTCTCCATTCGTTCTGATTTGTCTGTTTACGATGCACTAAATGGGAAAGATCAAAATACAACCCCCCCCCCTACATAGCAACCCCCACCCCCTTTCCAAAAAGAAAAGAGAAAAGAATGAGATAAGGAAGCAGACCTACACCAGTCCCCATAGCAGGCACAAACCAAAAAGTAACAACAGCCCAAAAGTAAACAAATTCAACAAAGTAACAACATTACCAAAACGGCGACATAAGCCCACAAAGCAGACAAAAGTCACAAAGCAAAAACAGCCCACAAAGCAGACAAAAGTCACAAAGCAACAACAGCCCCAAACAGCAGACAAAAGTCACAAAGCAACAATAGCCCCAAAAGAAGACAAAAGTCACAAAGTTACCACTGCCTCAAAAACAGACAAAAGTCACAAAATAACAATAGCCCCAAACAGCAGACAAAAGTCACAAAATAACAACAGCCCCAAACAGCAGACAAAAGTCACAAAGTTACCACTGCCTCAAAAAGCAGACAAAAATCACAAAGTTACCACTGTCTCAAAAAGCAGACAAAGTCACAAAATAACAACAGCCCGAAACAGCAGACAAAAGTCACAAAATAACAACAGCCCCAAACAACAGACAAAAGTCACAAAGTTACCACTACACCAAACAGCAGGCAAATGTCACAAAGTTACAACTACGCCATATAGCAGACACGAGTCACAAAGTTACCAATGCCTCAAAAAGCAGACAAAAGTCACAAAGTTACCAATGCCTCAAAAAGCAGACAAAAGTCACAAAGTTACCACTGCCTCAAAAAGCAGACAAAAGTCACAAAGTTACCACTGCCTCAAAAAGCAGACAAAAGTCACAAAGTTCCACTGCCTCAGAAAGCAGACAAAAACCACAAAGCAACAGCAGCCCTAAACAGCAGACAAAAGTCACAAAGTTACCACTGCCTCAAAAAGCAGACAAAAGTCACAAAGCAACAATAGCCCCAAACAGCAGACACAAGTCACAAAGTAAACAAACCCCAAACAGCAGACAAAAGTCACAACGTTACCACTATGCCAAACAGCAGGCAAATGTCACAAAGTTACCATTACGCCAAACAGCAGACAAAAAGTCACAAATCAACCCCAGTCCTAAACAGTAAACAAAAGTAACAAAGGTACTGAAGCCCCAAAAAACAAACAAATGTCACAAAATAACCACAGCTAACAAAAAAAGACAAAAATCATACAGCAACCACATCTAAAAAAAAACCCACATCAAATCACAGAGTAACCACATCTAAAAAACCCCACACAAATCACAGAGTAACCACATCTAAACACACAAATCACAGAGTAACCACATCTAAAAAAACCACACAAATCACAGAGTAACCACATCTAAAAAACCCCACACAAATCACAGAGTAACCACATCTAAAAAAAAATCCCCACACAAATCACAGAGCCAAAAAAAAAACCAAAATCACAGAGTAACCACATCTAAAAAAACCAGACAAATCACAGAGTAACCACATTTAAAAAAACCCACACAAATCACAGAGTAACCACAGTTTTAAACAAACACCTACAAACGTCACATAGTTACCACATCCGCAAAAAGCAGACAAAAGCCACAGAGACGGGCACAGGACATGTATGCACATGTATGGGGAGTAGACGATCCCGCCTTCCACGAGTCTCCTGCTGCCTTGCAGGCGGGTATTGGCTGACCAAAGGCTAAGGGAGTTAATCTGACAGAAAATAACAACATACTGCCTTGCAGGCTGGTCTTGCGGGAACAAAGCCTAAGAGAGTTAACCCTGACATAAAATAGCAAGGCCTGGTAGGGGGCCTCAAGGTGGAAGCCCCACCCACCTTCTACCCTAGGGTACAATGAGCTGATCTCCTGCTTATCCAAAACCAAACTGATTCAGAGAACAAAATACAATATACCCGGCTTGAACTTTCAAAGAAAGACATGGGACTGTAATTTTCGGAACATATCTTTGAAAAGGATTTACAAATAGCTACAGAGAATCTTAAACACAAACAGGAACTAATGCTTTTAGGAGATTTAAACGCTAGAGTAGGCAACAATGTAGAAACATCAGGAGGAGTAATAGGTAACGAAGGAGAGACAACAACTTCTCCAAAGGAGAGAGACTAATCGATTTTTGCCTAAAGAGTAACATAAAAATAGTCAACACTTTTTTTTCCTCATAAATATTTCCACAAATGTACAAGAGTAAATTAAGACAGCTGTGAACAGTCAATCATAGACTACATAATAGTTAGCAGCTCCCTTTTTTACAGTACATTAGATGCAAGTAAACAGAGGAGCAGGAATATAATTTAGTAATCATCCCTAGTGATTGCCAAAATGAAATTACTGACTGAAGAAAACAATCAGAACACGAAAAAGAAGAAAGATACTCAACTCAAAATAGAGGAACTTAATAAACCAATAAAAAACAGATATACTAGAAAGTTGGAAAAATGGAAAATGCTGAAATAAAAGCTGATCTGAGGGGAGAAAGATCATGACAATACTAGGATAAAAAGACTTGTCAAATAGATATAAAGAAACATTCCTCAGTTGTACTGAAGAGGTCTGTGGTAGGAAAAAAATTAAAGGAGATAGGAAAAGAACAGCATGGTGGAATAGGAATGTTAAGACTAAGACCAATGAAAAGAAGGATGCCTCGAAGAAATTCTTACAATCAAGAGACCAGAGGATAGAATAGATTACGTGAATAAAAGAACTATCGCTAAAGATGACGTGTGGAAAGAAAAACCGGAACAATGCGAAAGTTTCGATAAAGACTTCAAGAAAGCTATCAAGGAAATAAAAAGCTGTTCTGGGGAGCAATGAAGAGCATAAGAAAGACCAAAGCATGCCCAATACGACAAATTAAGAATGCCAGAGGAGAAATAATGAATGAATACAGCGAAATCATGGAAAGTATATTAAAAAATTACATAATCCCTCCAGAACATATAAAACAAGGAGTAAGATCAATTAGTGAAATAACAAGTAATCAGAGGAGACAGCTGAAGATATAAATGTATCAATGGAAGAAGTCCAAACAGCTGTAAGAAAAGTGAAAAGGCCCCAGGTGCAGATCAAGTTTATCCAGAAATGATGAAAAACCAAGGAGAGAGGCAGACAAACTACTACATGCAATATGCCAACAAGCATGGAAGTCCAAACACGTGCCAGACAGAAAAAGGGAACAGTAGTACCAATACATAGGACGGATCAACTATGGAATGCTCAAACTATAGACGGATATCACTACTTAGCGTACCAGGAAAGGTGTATGCCAGGATATTGGAAATGAGACTAAGGAAAAGATAGAGAATCAGATAGAAGAACATCAGAGTGGATTTAGACCAAGAAGAAGTGTACAGGATCACATATTTACAATTAGATAAATGACAGAAAAAATCCTTAAGAGAAACTTTGACCTGCACCTGTGTTTTATTGACTTAGAAAAGGCAATTTGACACTGTGAAGGGGGGCGAACTATGGCATTCCTTAAAAGAACACAATGTAGACCAACATTTTTAAAGGAGCCATTAAAAGTTTTAACAATAAACCAACATGTGCAGTGAGTAGCTAGAAATGTATTTGATATGACGAATTTGATGTAGATATAGGAGTAAGACAGGGTTGTTGCTAAGTCCTCTTTGTTTATCACATTTATGGATTCAGTCGCAAAGGCATCCTCAAAAGGATGAAAATGAATGTAGGTATGTGGATGCTCAAACCAGTAAATGTTTGAATGCTTTCATTTGCCGATGATTTAGTTCTGTTTGGAAAATCAGAAAATGACTGAGTCGAATATCAACATGATGAATAATGAACTAAGTAAGAGGAATGAGAGTAAATGCAAAGAAATCCAAAACACTGCTGGTAACTAGGGAAGCTAAAACAATTTAGAGCAAGTTCAATGTTACTATTACCTATGAGTAATGATTAACTCAGAGGGAAAACTAAGAGAAGAAATCAGCCAGAGAATCCAAAAAGCAATGACAATATATAACCATCTAACAAAAGCATTTGTAGGTAAACAAGAATTGTCAACAAATACCAAAATGGCAGTATACAACACAGTTTATTGTCCTAATCATCTCCATTTCAGCAAAACCTGGACCTTAGACAGTAGAGAATACAGTAGAGTACAGGCAGCTGAAATAAAATATCTAAAAAGAGTAGTACGGAAAACTAACAGAGATAAAATCAGAAAAGGCAACAATAAGAGATCAAACCAAAGCCGATGGCATAAGAACTAAGATAGAAACAAATCAATGGGATGGTTTGGGCATGTAAACAGATTGAATGACAATAGAATAGCTA
>JAXRKP010000686.1:160000-197500 GCA_037039925.1 Doris montereyensis | reverse complement strand
TAGAGTTCTTACCACCATTATAGAGTTCTTACCATTATTATAGAGTTCTTACCACTAGTATAGAGTTCTTACCACTAGTATAGAGTTCTTACCACTAGTATAGAGTTCTTACCATTAGTATAGAGTTCTTACCACTAGTATAGAGTTCTTACCACTAGTATAGAGTTCTTAACACCATTATAGAGTTCTTACCACTAATATAAAGTTCTTACCACTAGTATAGAGTTCTTACCACTAGTATAGAGTTCTTACCACTAGTATAGAGTTCTTACCACCATTATAGAGTTCTTACCACTTATAGAGTTCTTACCACCATTATAGAGTTCTTACCACTATTATAGAGTTCTTACCACTTATTATAGAGTTCTTAACACCATTATATAGTTCTTAACACCATTATAGAGTTCTTACCACTATTATAGAGTTATTACCATTATTATAGAGTTCTTACCACTATTATAGAGTTCTTACCACTATTATAGAGTTATTACCACTATTATAGAGTTCTTACCACTAGTATAGAGTTATTACCACCATTATAGAGTTCTTACCACTAGTATAGAGTTCTTACCACTATTATAGAGTTCTTACCACTATTATAGAGTTCTTACCACCATTATAGAGTTCTTACCACCATTATAGAGTTCTTACCACTAGTATAGAGTTCTTACCATCATTATAGAGTTCTTACCACTATTATAGAGTTCTTACCACTAGTATAGAGTTCTTACCACTATTATAGAGTTCTTACTACTAGTATAGAGTTCTTACCACCATTATAGAGTTCTTACCACTAGTATAGAGTTCTTACCACTAGTATAGAGTTCTTACCACTATTATAGAGTTCTTACTACTAATATAGAGTTCTTACCACCATTACTATTTCTTATAGATAGAGTTCTTACCATCATTATAGAGTTCTTACCACTATTATAGAGTTCTTACCATCATTATAGAGTTCTTACCACTAGTATAGAGTTCTTACTACTATTATAGAGTTCTTACTACTATTATAGAGTTCTTACCACTATTATAGAGTTCTTACCACTAGTATAGAGTTCTTACTATAGAGTTCTTACTACTATTATAGAGTTCTTACCACTATTATAGAGTTCTTACTACTAGTATAGAGTTCTTACCATTATAGAGTTCTTACTACTATATAGAGTTCTTACCACTAGTATAGAGTTCTTACCACTAATATAGAGTTCTTACTACTATTATAGAGTTCTTACCACCATTATAGAGTTCTTACTACTAATATAGAGTTCTTACCACTAATATAGAGTTCTTACCACTATTATAGAGTTCTTACTACTATTATAGAGTTCTTACTACTAGTATAGAGTTCTTACCACTAGTATAGAGTTCTTACCACTAGTATAGAGTTCTTACTACTAGTATAGAGTTCTTACTACTAGTATAGAGTTCTTACTACTAGTATAGAGTTCTTACCACTAGTATAGAGTTCTTACCACCATTATAGAGTTCTTACTACTAGTATAGAGTTCTTACCACTATTATAGAGTTCTTACCACTAGTATAGAGTTCTTACCACTAGTATAGAGTTCTTACTTACACTATTATAGAGTTCTTACCACTATTATAGAGTTCTTACTACTATTATAGAGTTCTTACTACTAGTATAGAGTTCTTACCACTATTATAGAGTTCTTACTACTATTATAGAGTTCTTACTACTAGTATAGAGTTCTTACTACTAGTATAGAGTTCTTACTACTAATATAGAGTTCTTACTACTATTATAGAGTTCTTACTACTATTATAGAGTTCTTACCACTAGTATAGAGTTCTTACTACTATTATAGTTCTTAGTTCTTACTACTATTATAGAGTTCTTACTACTAGTATAGAGTTCTTACTACTAGTATAGAGTTCTTACTACTATTATAGAGTTCTTACCACTATTATAGAGTTCTTACTACTATTATAGAGTTCTTACCACTATTATAGAGTTCTTACTACTAGTATAGAGTTCTTACCACCATTATAGAGTTCTTACCACTAGTATAGAGTTCTTACCACCATTATAGAGTTCTTACCACCATTATAGAGTTCTTACTACTATTATAGAGTTCTTACCACCATTATAGAGTTCTTACCACCATTATAGAGTTCTTACCACCATTATAGAGTTCTTACCACCATTATAGAGTTCTTACCACTAGTATAGATTTCTTACCACTAGTATAGAGTTATTACACTTATAGAGTTCTTACCACTATTATAGATTTCTTACCACATAGTATAGAGTTCTTACCACTAGTATAGAGTTCTTACCACTATTATAGAGTTCTTACCACTAGTATAGAGTTCTTACCACTATTATAGAGTTCTTACCACTATTATAGAGTTCTTACCACTAGTATAGAGTTCTTACCACTATTATAGAGTTCTTACCACTAGTATAGAGTTCTTACCACTATTATAGAGTTCTTACCACTATTATAGAGTTCTTAACACCATTATAGAGTTCTTACCACTATTATAGAGTTCTTTCCACTATTATAGAGTTCTTACCACTAGTATAGAGTTCTTACCACTAGTATAGAGTTCTTACCACTAGTATAGAGTTCTTACCACTAGTATAGAGTTCTTACCACCATTATAGAGTTCTTACCACTATTATAGAGTTCTTACCACTAGTATAGAGTTCTTACCACTATTATAGAGTTCTTACCACTAGTATAGAGTTCTTACCACTAGTATAGAGTTCTTACCACTAGTATAGAGTTCTTACCACCATTATAGAGTTCTTACCACTAGTATAGAGTTCTTACCACCATTATAGAGTTCTTACCACTATTATAGAGTTCTTACCACTATTATAGAGTTCTTACCACCATTATAGAGTTCTTACCACTAGTTATAGAGTTCTTACCACCATTATAGAATTATTACCACTAGTATAGAGTTCTTACCACTAGTATAGAGTTCTTACCACTAGTATAGAGTTCTTACCACTAGTATAGAGTTCTTACCACTAGTATAGAGTTCTTACCACTAGTATAGAGTTCTTACCACTAGTATAGAGTTCTTACCACTAGTATAGAGTTCTTACCACTAGTATAGAGTTCTTACCACTATTATAGAGTTCTTACCACTAGTATAGAGTTCTTACCACTAGTATAGAGTTCTTACCACTATTATAGAGTTCTTACCACTATTATAGAGTTCTTACCACTAGTATAGAGTTCTTACCACTAGTATAGAGTTCTTACCACTAGTATAGAGTTCTTACCACTAGTATAGAGTTATTACCACCATTATAGAGTTCTTACCACTATTATAGAGTTCTTACCACTAGTATAGAGTTCTTACCACTAGAGTATAGAGTTCTTACCACTAGTATAGAGTTCTTACCACTAGTATAGAGTTCTTACCACTAGTATAGAGTTTTTACCATTAGTATAGAGTTCTTACTACTATTATAGAGTTCTTACTACTAGTATAGAGTTCTTACTACTAGTATAGATTTCTACTACTACTATAGAGTTCTTACCACTATAGAGTTCTTACTACTATTATAGAGTTCTTACTACTATTATAGAGTTCTTACTACTATTATAGAGTTCTTACTACTAGTATAGAGTTCTTACTACTAGTATAGAGTTCTTACTACTATTATAGAGTTCTTACTACTATTATAGAGTTCTTACTACTAGTATAGAGTTCTTACTACTAATATAGAGTTCTTACTACTATTATAGAGTTCTTACTATTAGTATAGAGTTCTTACCACTAGTATAGAGTTCTTACTACTATTATAAAGTTCTTACCACTAGTATAGAGTTCTTACTACTAATATAGAGTTCTTACTACTAATATAGAGTTCTTACTACTAATATAGAGTTCTTACTACTATTATAGAGTTCTTACCACCACTATGGAGTTCTTACTACTAGTATAGAGTTCTTACTACTATTATAGAGTTCTTACCACTAGTATAGAGTTCTTACCACCATTATAGAGTTCTTACCACCATTATAGAGTTCTTACCACCATTATAGAGTTCTTACCACCATTATAGAGTTCTTACCACCATTATAGAGTTCTTAATACCATTATAGAGTTCTTAACACCATTATAGAGTTCTTACCACTAGTATAGAGTTCTTACCACTAGTATAGAGTTCTTACCACTAGTATAGAGTTCTTACCACTAGTATAGAGTTCTTACCACTAGTATAGAGTTCTTACCACTAGTATAGAGTTCTTACCACTAGTATAGAGTTCTTACCACTAGTATAGAGTTCTTACCACTAGTATAGAGTTCTTACCACTAGTATAGATTTCTTACCACTAGTATAAAGTTCTTACCACTAGTATAGAGTTCTTACCACTATTATAGAGTTCTTACCACTATTATAGAGTTCTTACCACTAGTATAGAGTTCTTACCACTATTATAGAGTTATTACCACCATTATAGAGTTCTTAACACCATTATAGAGTTCTTACTACTATTATAGAGTTATTCCCACCATTATAGAGTTCTTACCACTAGTATAGAGTTCTTACCACTAGTATAGAGTTCTTACCACTAGTATAGAGTTCTTACCACTAGTATAGAGTTATTACCACCATTATAGAGTTCTTACCACTATTATAGAGTTCTTACCACTAGTATAGAGTTCTTACCACTAGTATAGAGTTCTTACCACTAGTATAGAGTTCTTACCACTAGTATAGAGTTCTTACCACTAGTATAGAGTTCTTACCACTATTATAGAGTTCTTACCACCATAGTATAGAGTTCTTACCACCATTATAGAGTTCTTACCACTAGTATAGAGTTCTTACCACCATTATAGAGTTCTTACCACCATTATAGAGTTCTTACCACTAGTATAGAGTTCTTACCACAATTATAGAGTTCTTACCACCATTATAGAGTTCTTACCACCATTATAGAGTTCTTACCACTACTACTATAGAGTTCTTACCACTAGTATAAAGTTCTTACCACTAGTATAGATTTCTTACCACTATTATAGAGTTCTTACCACTAGTATAGAGTTCTTACCACTAGTATAGATTTCTTACCACTAGTATAGACTAGTTCTTACCACTATATAGAGTTCTTACCACTAGTATAGAGTTCTTACCACTATTATAGAGTTCTTACCACTAGTATAGAGTTCTTACCACTAGTATAGAGTTCTTACCACTATTATAGAGTTCTTACCACTATTATAGAGTTCTTACCACTAGTATAGAGTTCTTACCACTATTATAGAGTTCTTACCACTAGTATAGAGTTCTTACCACTAGTATAGAGTTCTTACCACTAGTATAGAGTTCTTACCACTAGTATAGAGTTCTTACCACTAGTATAGAGTTCTTACCACTAGTATAGAGTTCTTACCACTATTATAGAGTTCTTACCACTATTATAGAGTTCTTACCACTTATAGAGTTCTTACCACTAGTATAGAGTTCTTACCACTATTATAGAGTTCTTACCACTAGTATAGAGTTCTTACCACTAGTTATAGAGTTCTTACCACTATTATAGAGTTCTTACCACTATTATAGAGTTCTTACCACTAGTATAGAGTTCTTACCACCAGTATAGAGTTCTTACCACTAGTATAGAGTTCTTACCACTAGTATAGAGTTCTTACCACTAGTATAGAGTTCTTACCACTAGTATAGAGTTCTTACCACTAGTATAGAGTTCTTACCACTAGTATAGAGTTCTTACCACTAGTATAGAGTTCTTACCACTAGTATAGAGTTCTTACCACTAGTATAGAGTTCTTACCACTAGTATATTATTAGTTCTTACCACTAGTATAGAGTTCTTACCACTAGTATAGAGTTCTTACCACTAGTATAGAGTATAGAGTTCTTACCACTATTATAGAGTTCTTACCACTAGTATAGAGTTCTTACCACTAGTATAGAGTTCTTACCACTATTATAGAGTTCTTACCACCATTATAGAGTTCTACCACTATTATAGAGTTCTTACCACTATTATAGAGTTCTTACCACTAGTATAGAGTTCTTACCACTATTATAGAGTTCTTACCACTAGTATAGAGTTCTTACCACTAGTATAGAGTTCTTACCACCATTATAGAGTTCTTACCACTATTATAGAGTTCTTACCACTATTATAGAGTTCTTACCACCATTATAGAGTTCTTACCACTATTATAGAGTTCTTACCACTATTATAGAGTTCTTACTTACTAGTATAGAGTTCTTACCACTAGTATAGAGTTCTTACCACTAGTATAGAGTTCTTACCACTAGTATAGAGTTCTTACCACTAGTATAGAGTTCTTACCACTAGTATAGAGTTTTTACCACTAGTATAGAGTTCTTACCACTAGTATAGAGTTCTTACCACTAGTATAGAGTTCTTACCACTAGTATAGAGTTCTTACCACTAGTATAGAGTTCTTACCACTAGTATAGAGTTCTTACCACTAGTATAGAGTTCTTACCACTAATATAGAGTTCTTACCACTATTATAGAGTTCTTACCACTAGTATAGAGTTCTTACCACTATTATAGAGTTCTTACCACTAGTATAGAGTTCTTACCACCATTATAGAGTTCTTACCACTATTATAGAGTTCTTACCACCATTATAGAGTTCTTACCACTATTATAGAGTTCTTACCACTATTATAGAGTTCTTACCACCATTATAGAGTTCTTACCACCATTATAGAGTTCTTACCACTAGTATAGAGTTCTTACCATTAGTATAGAGTTCTTACCACTAGTATAGAGTTCTTACCACTAGTATAGAGTTCTTACCACTAGTATAGAGTTCTTACCACTAGTATAGAGTTCTTACCACTAGTATAGAGTTCTTACCACTAGTATAGAGTTCTTACCACTAGTATAGAGTTCTTACCACTAGTATAGAGTTCTTACCACTATTATAGATTTCTTACCACTAGTATAGAGTTCTTACCACTAGTATAGAGTTCTTACCACTATTATAGAGTTCTTACCACTATTATAGAGTTCTTACCACTAGTATAGAGTTCTTACCACCATTATAGAGTTCTTACCACTAGTATAGAGTTCTTACCACCAATATAGAGTTCCTATCACTAGTATAGAGTTCTTACCACTAGTATAGAGTTATTACCACTAGTATAGAGTTCTTACCACTAGTATAGAGTTCTTACCACTAGTATAGAGTTATTACCACCATTATAGAGTTCTTACCACCATTATAGAGTTCTTACCACTAGTATAGAGTTCTTACCACTATTATAGAGTTCTTACCACTAGTATAGAGTTCTTACCACTAGTAGTATAGAGTTCTTACCACTAGTATAGAGTTCTTACCACTAGTATAGAGTTCTTACCACTATTATAGAGTTCTTACCACTAGTATAGAGTTCTTACCACTAGTATAGAGTTCTTACCACTAGTATAGAGTTCTTACCACTAGTATAGAGTTCTTACCACTAGTATAGAGTTCTTACTACTAGTATAGAGTTTTTACCATTGGTATAGAGTTCTTACTACTATTATAGAGTTCTTACTACTAGTATAGAGTTCTTACTACTAGTATAGAGTTCTTACTACTAGTATACTACTAGTAGTTCTTACTACTAGATAGAGTTCTTACCACTATTACTTACTATTATAGAGTTCTTACCACTATTATAGAGTTCTTACTACTAGTATAGAGTTCTTACCACTAGTATAGAGTTCTTACCACTATTATAGAGTTCTTACCACTAGTATAGAGTTCTTACCACTATTATAGAGTTCTTACCACTATTATAGAGTTCTTACTACTATTATAGAGTTCTTACCACTAGTATAGAGTTCTTACCACTAGTATAGAGTTCTTACCACTATTATAGAGTTCTTACCACTATTATAGAGTTCTTACCACTATTATAGAGTTCTTACCACTATTATAGAGTTCTTACCACTATTATAGAGTTCTTACCACTATTATAGAGTTCTTACCACTAGTATAGAGTTCTTACCACCATTATAGAGTTCTTACCACTAGTATAGACTTACCACTAGTATAGAGTTCTTACCACTATTATAGAGTTCTTACCACTAGTATAGAGTTCTTACCACTAGTATAGAGTTCTTACCACTAGTATAGAGTTCTTACCACCATTATAGAGTTCTTACCACTAGTATAGAGTTCTTACCACTAGTATAGAGTTCTTACCACTAGTATAGAGTTCTTACCACTAGTATAGAGTTCTTACCACTAGTATAGAGTTCTTACCACTATTATAGAGTTCTTACCACTAGTATAGAGTTCTTACCACTAGTATAGAGTTCTTACCACTATTATAGAGTTCTTACCACTAGTATAGAGTTCTTACCACTATATAGAGTTCTTAGAGTTCTTACCACTAGTATAGAGTTCTTACCACTATTATAGAGTTCTTACCACTAGTATAGAGTTCTTACCACTATTATAGAGTTCTTACCACTAGTATAGAGTTCTTACCACTAGTATAGAGTTCTTACCACTATTATAGAGTTCTTACCACTAGTATAGAGTTCTTACCACTAGTATAGAGTTCTTACCACTAGTATAGAGTTCTTACCACTAGTATAGAGTTCTTACCACTATTATAGAGTTCTTACCACTAGTATAGAGTTCTTACCACTAGTATAGAGTTCTTACCACTAGTATAGAGTTCTTACCACTAGTATAGAGTTCTTACCACTAGTATAGAGTTCTTACCACTAGTATAGAGTTCTTACCACTAGTATAGAGTTCTTACCACTATTATAGAGTTCTTACCACTAGTATAGAGTTCTTACCACTATTATAGAGTTCTTACCACTAGTATAGAGTTCTTACCACTAGTATAGAGTTCTTACCACTATTATAGAGTTCTTACCACTAATATAGTTCTTACTACTAGTATAGAGTTCTTACCTACCTAGAGTTCTTACCACTATTATAGAGTTCTTACCACTAGTATAGAGTTCTTACTACTAGTATAGAGTTCTTACCACTATTATAGAGTTCTTACCACTATTATAGAGTTCTTACCACCATTATAGAGTTCTTACCATTATTATAGAGTTCTTACCACCATTATATAGTTCTTACCACCATTATAGAGTTCTTACCACCATTATAGAGTTCTTACCACCATTATAGAGTTCTTAACACCATTATAGAGTTCTTACTACTAGTATAGAGTTCTTACCACTAGTATAGAGTTCTTACCACTAGTATAGAGTTCTTACCACTAGTATAGAGTTCTTACCACTAGTATAGAGTTCTTACCACTAGTATAGAGTTCTTACCACTAGTATAGAGTTCTTACCACTAGTATAGAGTTCTTACCACTAGTATAGAGTTCTTACCACTAGTATAGAGTTCTTACCACTAGTATAGAGTTCTTACCACTAGTATAGAGTTCTTACCACTAGTATAGAGTTCTTACCACTATTATAGAGTTCTTACCACTATTATAGAGTTCTTACCACTAGTATAGAGTTCTTACCACTATTATAGAGTTCTTACCACTATTATAGAGTTCTTACCACCATTATAGAGTTCTTACTACTATTATAGAGTTCTTACCACCATTATAGAGTTCTTACCACTAGTATAGAGTTCTTACCACTAGTATAGAGTTCTTACCACTAGTATAGAGTTCTTACCACTAGTATAGAGTTCTTACCACTAGTATAGAGTTCTTACCACTATTATAGAGTTCTTACCACTAGTATAGAGTTCTTACCACTATTATAGAGTTCTTACCACTAGTATAGAGTTCTTACCACTAGTATAGAGTTCTTACCACTATTATAGAGTTCTTACCACTAGTATAGAGTTCTTACCACTATTATTCTTACCACTAGTTCTTACCACTAGTATAGAGTTCTTACCACTATTATAGAGTTCTTACCACTAGTATAGAGTTCTTACCACTATTATAGAGTTCTTACCACTATTATAGAGTTCTTACCACCATTATAGAGTTCTTACCACTATTATAGAGTTCTTACCACTATTATAGAGTTCTTAACACCATTATAGAGTTCTTAACACCATTATAGAGTTCTTACTACTAGTATAGAGTTCTTACCACTAGTATAGAGTTCTTACCACTAGTATAGATTTCTTACCACTAGTATAGAGTTCTTACCACTAGTATAGAGTTCTTACCACTAGTATATACCACTAGTATAGAGTTCTTACCACTAGTATAGAGTTCTTACCACTAGTATAGAGTTCTTACCACTAGTATAGAGTTCTTACCACTAGTATAGAGTTCTTACCACTATTATAGAGTTCTTACCACTAGTATAGAGTTCTTACCACTAGTATAGAGTTCTTACCACTATTATAGAGTTCTTACCACTAGTATAGAGTTCTTACCACTATTATAGAGTTCTTACCACTATATAGAGTTCTTAGAGTTCTTACCACTAGTATAGAGTTCTTACCACTAGTATAGAGTTCTTACCACTAGTATAGAGTTCTTACCACTATTATAGAGTTCTTACCACTAGTATAGAGTTCTTACCACTAGTATAGAGTTCTTACCACTAGTATAGAGTTCTTACCACTATAGAGTTCTTAGTATAGAGTTCTTACCACTATTATAGAGTTCTTACCACTAGTTATAGAGTTCTTACCACTAGTATAGAGTTCTTACCACCATTATAGAGTTCTTACCACTAGTATAGAGTTCTTACCACTAGTATAGAGTTCTTACCACTAGTATAGAGTTCTTACCACTAGTATAGAGTTCTTACCACTAGTATATAGAGTTCTTACCACTAGTATAGAGTTTTTACCATTGGTATAGAGTTCTTACTACTAGTATAGAGTTCTTACCATAGTATAGAGTTCTTACCACTAGTATAGAGTTCTTACTACTAGTATAGAGTTCTTACTTACCAGTTCTTACTACTAGTTATAGAGTTCTTACTACTATTATAGAGTTCTTACTACTATTATAGAGTTCTTACTACTAGTATAGAGTTCTTACTACTAGTATAGAGTTCTTACCACTATTATAGAGTTCTTACTACTATTATAGAGTTCTTACTACTAGTATAGAGTTCTTACTACTAATATAGAGTTCTTACTACTATTATAGAGTTCTTACTATTAGTATAGAGTTCTTACCACTAGTATAGAGTTCTTACTACTATTATAGAGTTCTTACCACTAGTATAGAGTTCTTACTACTAATATAGAGTTCTTACCACTATTATAGAGTTCTTACTACTTCTATATAGAGTTCTTACTACTATTATAGAGTTCTTACCACCATTATAGAGTTCTTACTACTAGTATAGAGTTCTTACTACTATTATAGAGTTCTTACCACTATTATAGAGTTCTTACCACTATTATAGAGTTCTTACCACTATTATAGAGTTCTTACCACTATTATAGAGTTCTTATAGAGTTCTTACCATTATAGAGTTCTTACCACCATTATAGAGTTCTTACCACTATTATAGAGTTCTTACCACTAGTATAGAGTTCTTACTAGTATAGAGTTCTTACCACTTACCACTAGTATAGAGTTCTTACCACTAGTATAGAGTTCTTACCACTAGTATAGAGTTCTTACCACTACTATTATAGAGTTCTTACCACTAGTATAGAGTTCTTACCACTAGTATAGAGTTCTTACCACTATTATAGAGTTCTTACCACTAGTATAGAGTTCTTACCACTAGTATAGAGTTCTTACCACTATTATAGAGTTCTTACCACTATTATAGAGTTCTTACCACTATTATAGAGTTCTTACCACTATAGAGTTCTTATAGATAGAGTTCTTACCACTATTATAGAGTTCTTACCACTATTATAGAGTTCTTACCACCATTATAGAGTTCTTACCACTATTATAGAGTTCTTACCACCATTATAGAGTTCTTACCACCATTATAGAGTTCTTACCACCATTATAGAGTTCTTACCACTATTATAGAGTTCTTACCACCATTATAGAGTTAGTTACCACCATTATAGAGTTCTTACCACTAGTATAGAGTTCTTACCACTAGTATAGAGTTCTTACCACTAGTATAGAGTTCTTACCACTAGTATAGAGTTCTTACCACTAGTATAGAGTTCTTACCACTAGTATAGAGTTCTTACCACTAGTATAGAGTTCTTACCACTAGTATAGAGTTCTTACCACTAGTATAGAGTTCTTACCACTAGTATAGAGTTCTTACCACTATTATAGAGTTCTTACCACTAGTATAGAGTTCTTACCACTAGTATAGAGTTCTTACCACTATTATAGAGTTCTTACCACTAGTATAGAGTTCTTACCACTAGTATAGAGTTCTTACCACTATTATAGAGTTCTTACCACTAGTATAGAGTTCTTACCACTATTATAGAGTTCTTACCACTATTATAGAGTTCTTACCACTAGTATAGAGTTCTTACCACTAGTATAGAGTTCTTACCACTAGTATAGAGTTCTTACCACTAGTATAGAGTTATTACCACCATTATAGAGTTCTTACCACCATTATAGAGTTCTTACCACTATTATAGAGTTCTTACCACTATTATAGAGTTCTTACCACTAGTATAGAGTTCTTACCACTAGTATAGAGTTCTTACCACTAGTATAGAGTTCTTACCACTAGTATAGAGTTCTTACCATTATTATAGAGTTCTTACCACTAGTATAGAGTTCTTACCACTATTATAGAGTTCTTACCACTATTATAGAGTTCTTACCACTATTATAGAGTTCTTACCACTATTATAGAGTTCTTACCACTATTATAGAGTTCTTACCACCATTATAGAGTTCTTACCACTATTATAGAGTTCTTACCACTATTATAGAGTTCTTACCACTATTATAGAGTTCTTACCACTAGTATAGAGTTCTTACCACTAGTATAGAGTTCTTACCACTAGTATAGAGTTCTTACCACTAGTATAGAGTTCTTACCACTAGTATAGAGTTCTTACCACTAGTATAGAGTTCTTACCACTAGTATAGAGTTCTTACCACTAGTATAGAGTTCTTACCACTAGTATAGAGTTCTTACCACTATTATAGAGTTCTTACCACTATTATAGAGTTCTTACCACTATTATAGAGTTCTTACCACTAGTATAGAGTTCTTACCACTAGTATAGAGTTCTTACCACTAGTATAGAGTTCTTACCACTAGTATAGAGTTCTTACCACTAGTATAGAGTTCTTACCACTAGTATAGAGTTCTTACCACTATTATAGAGTTCTTACCACTAGTATAGAGTTCTTACCACTAGTATAGAGTTCTTACCACTAGTATAGAGTTCTTACCACTAGTATAGAGTTCTTTACCACCATTAGTATAGAGTTCTTACCACTAGTATAGAGTTCTTACCACTAGTATAGAGTTCTTACCACTATTATAGAGTTCTTACCACTAGTATAGAGTTCTTACCACTATTATAGAGTTCTTACCACTAGTATAGAGTTCTTACCACTATTATAGAGTTCTTACCACTATTATAGAGTTCTTACCACTAGTATAGAGTTCTTACCACTAGTATAGAGTTCTTACCACTAGTATAGAGTTCTTACCACTAGTATAGAGTTCTTACCACTACTTATAGAGTTCTTACCCACCATTATAGAGTTCTTACCACTAGTATAGAGTTCTTACCACTATTATAGAGTTCTTACCACTAGTATAGAGTTCTTACCACTAGTATAGAGTCCTTACCACTAGTATAGAGTTCTTACCACTAGTATAGAGTTCTTACCACTAGTATAGAGTTCTTACTACTAGTATAGAGTTCTTACCACTGGTATAGAGTTCTTACCACTATTATAGAGTTCTTACTAATAGTATAGAGTTCTTACTACTAGTATAGATTTCTTACTACTAGTATAGAGATCTTACTATATAGAGTTCTTACTACTATTATAGAGTTCTTACCACTATTATAGAGTTCTTACTACTAGTATAGAGTTCTTACCACTAGTATAGAGTTCTTACTACTATTATAGAGTTCTTACTACTATTATAGAGTTCTTACTACTAGTATAGAGTTCTTACTACTAGTATAGAGTTCTTACTACTATTATAGAGTTCTTACTACTAGTATAGAGTTCTTACCACTAGTATAGAGTTCTTACCACTATTATAAAGTTCTTACCACTAGTATAGAGTTCTTACCACTAATATAGAGTTCTTACCACTAGTATAGAGTTCTTACCACTAGATAGAGTTCTTACCACTATTATAGAGTTCTTACCACTATTATAGAGTTCTTACCACTAGTATAGAGTTCTTACCACTATTATAGAGTTCTTACCACTATTATAGAGTTCTTACCACTAGTATAGAGTTCTTACCACTATTATAGAGTTCTTACCACCATTATAGAGTTCTTACCACCATTATAGAGTTCTTACCACTATTATAGAGTTCTTACCACCATTATAGAGTTCTTACCACCATTATAGAGTTCTTACCACTATTATAGAGTTCTTACCACTAGTATAGAGTTCTTACCACTAGTATAAAGTTCTTACCACTAGTATAGAGTTCTTACCACTAGTATAGAGTTCTTACCACTAGTATAGAGTTCTTACCACTATTATAGAGTTCTTACCACTATTATAGAGTTCTTACCACTAGTATAGAGTTCTTACCACTAGTATAGAGTTATTACCACTAGTATAGAGTTCTTACCACTAGTATAGAGTTCTTACCACTAGTATAGAGTTCTTACCACTAGTATAGAGTTCTTACTATTATAGAGTTCACTATTATAGAGTTCTTACCACTAGTATAGAGTTCTTACCACCATTATAGAGTTCTTACCACCATTATAGAGTTCTTACCACTATTATAGAGTTCTTACCACTAGTATAGAGTTCTTACCACTAGTATAGAGTTCTTACCACTATTATAGAGTTCTTACCACTAGTATAGAGTTCTTACCACTAGTATAGAGTTCTTACCACCATTATAGAGTTCTTACCACTATTATAGAGTTCTTACCACTAGTATAGAGTTCTTACCACCATTATAGAGTTCTTACCACCATTATAGAGTTCTTACCACTATTATAGAGTTCTTACCACCATTATAGAGTTCTTACCACTATTATAGAGTTCTTACCACACCATTATAGAGTTCTTACCACTAGTATAGAGTTCTTACCACTAGTATAGAAGTTCTTACCACTAGTATAGATTTCTTACCACTATTATAGAGTTCTTACCACTAGTATAGAGTTCTTACCACTAGTATAGAGTTCTTACCACTAGTATAGAGTTCTTACCACTAGTATAGAGTTCTTACCACTAGTATAGAGTTCTTACCACTAGTATAGAGTTCTTACCACTAGTATAGAGTTCTTACCACTAGTATAGAGTTCTTACCACTAGTATAGAGTTCTTACCACTATTATAGAGTTATTACCACTATTATAGAGTTCTTACCACTATTATAGAGTTCTTACCACTAGTATAGAGTTATTACCACTAGTATAGAGTTCTTACCACTAGTATAGAGTTCTTACCACCATTATAGAGTTCTTACCACCATTATAGAGTTCTTACCACTATTATAGAGTTCTTACCACTAGTATAGAGTTCTTACCACCATTATAGAGTTCACCACTAGTATAGAGTTCTTACCACTAGTATAGAGTTCTTACCACTAGTATAGAGTTCTTACCACTAGTATAGAGTTCTTACCATTATTATAGAGTTCTTACCACTAGTATAGAGTTATTACCACTAGTATAGAGTTCTTACCACTAGTATAGAGTTCTTACCACTAGTATAGAGTTCTTACCACAAGTATAGAGTTCTTACCACTAGTATAGAGTTCTTACCACTAGTATAGAGTTCTTACCACTAGTATAGAGTTCTTACCACTAGTATAGAGTCCTTACCACTAGTATAGAGCTCTTACCACTAATATAGAGTTCTTACCACTAATATAGAGTTCTTACCACTAGTATAGAGTTCTTACCACTATTATAGAGTTCTTACCACTAGTATAGAGTTCTTACCACTAGTATAGTTCTTACCACCATTATAGAGTTCTTACCACCATTATAGAGTTCTTACCACCATTATAGAGTTCTTACCACAATTATAGAGTTCTTACCACCATTATAGAGTTCTTAACACCATTATAGAGTTCTTAACACCATTATAGAGTTCTTACTACTAGTATAGAGTTCTTACCACTAGTATAGAGTTCAGTTCTTACCACTAGTATAGAGTTCTTACCACTAGTATAGAGTTCTTACCACTAGTATAGAGTTCTTACCACTAGTATAGAGTTCTTACCACTAGTATAGAGTTCTTACCACTAGTATAGAGTTCTTACCACTAGTATAGAGTTCTACCACTAGTATAGAGTTCTTACCACTATTATAGAGTTCTTACCACTAGTATAGAGTTCTAGTACCTTACTATTATAGAGTTCTTACCACTATTATAGAGTTCTTACCACTAGTATAGAGTTCTTACCACTATTATAGAGTTCTTACCACTAGTATAGAGTTATTACCACCATTATAGAGTTCTTACCACTATTATAGAGTTCTTACCACCATTATAGAGTTCTTACCACTAGTATAGAGTTCTTACCACTATTATAGAGTTCTTACCACTAGTTATAGAGTTCTTACCACTAGTATAGAGTTCTTACCACTATTATAGAGTTCTTACCACTAGTTATAGAGTTAGAGTTACCACTAGTATAGAGTTCTTACCACCATTATAGAGTTCTTACCACTAGTATAGAGTTCTTACCACTAGTATAGAGTTCTTACCACTAGTATAGAGTTCTTACCACTAATATAGAGTTCTTACCACTAGTATAGAGTTCTTACCACTATTATAGAGTTCTTATAGGTTCTTACTACTAGTATAGAGTTCTTACTACTATTATAGGTTCTTACTACTATTATAAGTTTCTTACCACTAGTATAGAGTTCTTACCACTATTATAAGAGTTCTTACTACTATTATAGAGTTCTTACTACTAGTATAGAGTTCTTAATATAGAGTTCTTACTAGTTCTTACCACTAGAGTTCTGTCACCATTAGTAATAGATCAAACAAATGTTCTTACCACTAGTATTCAGAATCAATTCTTACCACTATTATTGTTTTGGTTAGTTCTTACTCGCTCTCTCTCTCTCTCTCTCTCTCTCTCTCTCTCTCTCTCTCTCTCTCTCTCTCTCTCTCTCTCTCTCTCTCTCTCTCTCTCTCTCTCCCTCTCTCTCTCTCTCTCTCTCTCTCTCTCTCTCTCTCTCTCTCTCTCTCTCTCTCTCTCTCTCTCTCTCTCTCTCTCTCTCTCTCTCTCTCTCTCTCTCCTTGTTTTAATACGTTACTACAAGTGTGTCATGTGGATAATTATGCAAATGTGAAACATTTGTTTTTGGCTATGCTTTGTGAAAGCACATTCATGCCATCGTGTGATTGACCCGCCTGTGTGGGAGTACATGCGTTTAATTAAAGTCGAATGGGCAGACAGTGTATCTAAGGAAGTGGATGATTGGTAAGGGATTGCTGTTAGGTCCTACTGCTTTCCCTCCACTGTAGTGGGAGACTCGGTGATCCAGAGGCGGAATGTCGGCCTCTCAACCAAAGTATGATCGTGGCTTTATGTCGGACAGGTCTGAAACATTTTTTCGAGTAAATCCCACCGATCTGGTCCAGTTTGGAAGTGGGGGAGGGGGAGGTCAACACCTAGCATCATCGGAGATGGACGATAAGAAGGTGGCCCCGTGTGCATATTGCAAAACTCTATGCGCGTTACAGATCTCTTTGGCTGTTTGCAGGGCAGTCCAGGCAAAATAATTGTTTTAAATTCTACCAAAACCCCGAGATTACCTTAGTTGTACATGTGGGTAAAATATAAACTAATCAGTCAATCCACTCTATTGCACATGTCTTGCATCTTGCCATTTCTTCTTAATTCACCATGAGATCGCCGCACAGGATGGTCGAGGTAAATACGCTTACTTGAAACGAAACAAAGTATCTAAATAGCGACTCTATTAATTGATTGATTCATTGAATCATTACTTGACCAAAAGTAGCGGGGTGGCAGGACGATGTGAAGTCACCCCTCCCCCCCTTGCTCCTTCCGTCTCTCCACTGTTTATTTATTGGTCAAGCTCTACCATACAGTCTGTTCTCTTTCGGTAGAATTTGAATATATGTATTTGGTTCGTATCTGAGCATTACCAAGGACGTTCAACTGCACATTTTGCACGCCTGTCGCGGCTCTGAAGTTTGTTTTGTTTTTGTTTGCTTGAAGTAATCCCTATCCACCATGTCAATGATCTCAGCGTGGGCTCTGAAGTGAGGTGTGAAACAGTTTACGATTTTCTCCTTCTTCAATCTTTGGGCAAACGTTGTTTACTGTTTACGTCAGCAATTCACGGTAGCGATATGCCTGAATCACGTTGAGAAGTGATTAGCGGTTTTCCCCTCCTATGGATATCCACCGTCCATTTTTTAGATGGCGAGGCATTGCAAAACGACACCAGATGACGCCTTGCCTTTTTTGAATTGAATCGTTTTTGCTGTTGCCGCTAATCGATTCGATCATAATTTATTTTCTACGTTTGTGAGCCCACGCTTGTTTAAACGCGAGTTGCGCTGTTGCGTGTATTTGTAAACAAACCTAATATTCTCTGTTTTCTCCAATGAACACCAGCCTTGTAGTCACTCAGTTGCGTGTATTTGTAAACAAACCTAATATTCTCTGTTTTCTCCAATGAACACTGGCCTTGTAGTCACTCAGTTGCGTGTATTTGTAAACAAACCTAATATTTTCTGTTTTTTCCAATGAACACCAGCCTTGTAGTCACTCAGTTGCGTGTATTTGTAAACAAACCTAATATGCTCTGTTTTCTCCAATGAACACTAGCCTTGTAATCACTCAGTTGCGTGTATTTGTAAACAAACCTAATATTTTCTGTTTTTTCCAATGAACACTGGCCTTGTAGTCACTCAGTTGCGTGTATTTGTAAACAAACCTAATATTCTCTGTTTTCTCCAATGAGCACCGGCCTTATAGTCACTCATTTGCGTGTATTTGTAAACAAACCTAATATTCTCTGTTTTCTCCAATGAACACTGGCCTTGTAGTCACTCAGTTGAGTTTATTTGTAAACAAACCTAATATTTTCTGTTTTCTCCAATGAACACTGGCCTTGTAGTCACTCAGTTGAGTTTATTTGTAAACAAACCTAATATTTTCTGTTTTCTCCAATGAACACTGAGATCCAATGAAGTGGATTGGAGTCTTTGGTCATGTCGTGGTTTGAGGCGGTGTGGCCAAACCGTAGTGTTGTGAGTTTGTAATCACGACGACACTGGTTCAAACCATAGTGTTGTGAGCTTGTAATCACGACGACACTAGTTCAAACCATAGTGTTGTAAGCTTGTAATCACGACGACACTGGTTCAAACCATAGTGTTGTAAGCTTGTAATCACGACGACACTAGTTCAAACCATAGTGTTGTGAGCTTGTAATCACGACGACACTGGTTCAAACCATAGTGTTGTGAGCGTGTAATCACGACGACACTGGTTCAAACCATAGTGTTGTGAGCTGTGAGCTTTCAAACCATAATCACGACGACACTGGTTCAAACCATAGTGTTGTGAGCTTGTAATCACGACGACACTGGTTCAAACCATAGTGTTGTGAGTTTGTAATCACGACGACACTGGTTCAAACCATAGTGTTGTGAGTTTGTAATCACGACGACACTGGTTCAAACCATAGTGTTGTGAGTTTGTAATCACGACGACACTGGTTCAAACCATAGTGTTGTGAGTTTGTAATCACGACGACACTGGTTCAAACCATAGTGTTGTGAGTTTGTAATCACGACGACACTGGTTCAAACCATAGTGTTGTGATTACGACGACACTGGTTCAAACCATAGTGTTGTGATTACGACGACACTGATTCAAACCGTAGTGTTGTGAGTTTGTAATCATGACGACACTGGTTCAAACCGTAGTGTTGTGGGTTTGTAATCACGACGACACTGGTTCAAGTCGTAGTGTTGTGAGTTTGTAATCACGACGACACTGGTTCAAACCATAGTGTTGTGAGCTTGTAATCACGACGACACTGGTTCAAACCATAGTGTTGTGAGCTTGTAATCACGACGACACTGGTTCAAACCATAGTGTTGTGATTTGTAATCACGACGACACTGGTTCAAACCATAGTGTTGTGATTTGTAATCACGACGACACTGGCTTCAAACCACAGTGTTGTGGGTTTGTAATCACGACGACACTGGTTCAAACCATAGTGTTGTGAGTTTGTAATCACGACGACACTGGTTCAAACCATAGTGTTGTGAGTTTGTAATCACGACGACACTGGTTCAAACCATAGTGTTGTGAGTTTGTAATCACGACGACACTGGTTCAAACCGTAGTGTTGTGAGTTTGTAATCCATAATGTTGTGACGACAACTGGTTCAAACCGTAGTGTTGTGAGTTTGTAATCACGACGACACTGGTTCAAACCATAGTGTTGTGAGCTTGTAATCACGACGACACTGGTTCAAACCATAGTGTTGTGATTACGACGACACTGTTTCAAACCATAGTGTTGTGATTAATCACGACGACACTGGTTCAAACCATAGTGTTGTGATTACGACGACACTGGTTCAAACCATAGTGTTGTGATTAATCGACGACACTGGTTCAAACCATAGTGTTGTGAGCTTGTAATCACGACGACACTGGTTCAAACCGTAGTGTTGTGATTACGACGACACTGGTTCAAACCATAGTGTTGTGATTAATCACGACGACACTGGTTCAAACCATAGTGTTGTGAGCTTGTAATCATGACGACACTGGTTCAAAACCCCATGACTGGCCAGGTGGGGTTCTTTGTCACAACGTTGTACTCTATGAAAGGTATTTCGCTCTGCTTTCCCCATTTGACTCGGGGGGGGAGGGGTGAGTACCCAGCTGTACAGTGGTAGACAAAGAATATGTCAGTGTTAGTAGGAAATGCGTAACAAACTGCTGTACTGTATGCTTCCCAAGGGACTTTGAATGAAATGGCCTGCTGGGGGAGGGGGGGGCATGATGTGGTGGGTATGCCGGCACCACTTGTGCCTGGATACGAACTATAAACTTTCTTTACCTCTTTTTTATTTTCTTCTTTTGTTTTTGTTAGTTTGTACAACGGTTCTGTGTATCTACATCCTGTATCTGAATTGGGCACCCCAAAGTGTCTCGCATTTGGGCAAATTATGGAGTTGTTGGGGCTCTTAATTTGTGGCTTTTTTCATGTCAAACTCTTCGGCTTTGGGAATTCTTGAAAAGAACTAGATTTAGTATGGCAAAGAGATGTTTAATGACACGATTCGTTGATGCTAGCTTCTGCCTGTATGGGGAGGCCGGATGGCTGAGAATGGTTGAGTCTGTGGGGCGGGGGTGGAGTAATGCAGGTAACCGTTTCCATGCTAAAGCAAAGATTCGAAATTCCAAACTTCCGTCTTACCAGCTAATCACTGCATCCCAAAAACATCGATCGCACCCCCGTCCCCCTCTCCGTCGACTAGATTAGAATGTGAACTTATGTAAAGCCTACAATATCGATACATTATAGCGATACTGTTCATTCTCGTCACGTCACTATTGATCTGATCTTACTCTCTCTCTCTCTCTAACACACACACACACACACACACACACACACTCACTCACTCACTCACTCACACGTGTCCCCTTTTTTGACAATACATTATAATGATCCTATATTCATATTAATAATAATATGTTGATCTCCATCGCCTCTCCTCCCCTCCCTTCCCCCCACTCTCTCTCTCTCTCTCTCTCTCTCTCTCTCTCTCTCTCTCTCTCTCTCTCTCTCTCTCTCTCTCTCTCTCTCTCTCTCTCTCTCTCTCTCTCTCTCTCTCTCTCGCTCTCTCTCGCTCTCTTTCCGATGTCTCCTCGTGTTTTCTTTTGATGTTATTGTGTATTGTAGGTCGACAATAACAAAGAGGATAATATATGAATATGGACTGGCGCAGGCCTCTGAGAAAGTGGTCGTGTTTCTTCAAAACACCATCCACCAACGATCGGAGACACCCCTCTATGGTGATCGATATCTCTTAAGCCTGGCTTGATCGCTCACGGAGATTACAACGTTATATCAATAGACTGTTTCAGTTTAGGCAAAAAGATCTAGTATGCGATATTCAAATTAAACCAAATGGGGGGATGGATGGAGGGGGGGGAGGAGAGGAGAGGGGCACGTGGAGAGAGGCTGCGTAATGATTATGTATTTGGTTGTACTTACTGTTGATGCATGATACAGTAAAAGGGTCATTTTAGCATAAGCAAATAGACTCAGAGAATATTATATCATTCACGTAGTCTCCAATGTGTGCGTTACAGAGAGGGGAAAGAATAGCATGCAAAGAGATGCTAATTTGACAAAGGAAATAAAACCATACAGACATAAATTGGCACAACTAAACAAAGAAAACAAAATACATAATGTATAGTGCATGTATTAGTAACAGTGACAACCATCATATTGATATATTACAGGAGAGAGGTTATGTTATGTCACAGTCACATGGTTTATTTCAAGGTCATACCGCCACCTCTTTAATTCGTTCATGTTCTTTCTTTGCCTATTTTTGTTTGTTTTGTTGTTGTGGAGAGGGGGTAGGTCGGGGGTTTTTTCGATCCTCGAGGGCGGTTGGTGGATGGTGCTGGTAGGTCCTACTTCTTTCCTTTTCTTCTTTCACTTATCTTTCATCTTGCTGTTTCTTCTCACTTTACCCGGAGATTGATCACCGCATATAACATGGGTCTTGTCTTGCTGTTTCTTCTCACTTTACCCTGAGATTGATGACCGCATGTGGTGGACAAGGTAAACTCCAGTCAATCAAAAGGAAGGTGGAGTGAATTTCGACCTTCTCTTTCCAACTGTTGATACTTTGAGAGTTTGTGTTGCGTTTAAGCTCGCGATGTGTCTAAATGGTGGGCGGTTGGTGGTTGATTCTGATAGGTCCAGACGACGCGGTGGTCCAAAAAAGTAAGGTGTCGGCCTCTCAACCAGAATGTCATGGGTTCAAGCCCCGACTGTTTTCTCGAGTTTTTCCGATAAAACCCACACCATTGGTCCAGGTAGGTGGATCGACACCGAGTCCCATCGGAGACGGGCGATAAATAGGAGGCCCCGTGTGCTGATTACGACACTCTATATAATACGTTAAAGATTCCTTGGCTTCTTACCAAAAACCCTGAGATCACCTTAGTTGTGGATACCGCCCGTCTCCCACGTGACCTAGGTGTCGATACGACCTACCAGGACCGGGTGTGTGTGTGTGTGTGTATGTCCGTGTGTGTGTGTGTGTGTGTGTGTGTGGTGGGGGATTACTTGGAATAAAAGTCAGAAAATCTGTCAACCTGCCAGGGCTTGAACCGACGACCTTTCGGTTGAGAGGTCGACGCCATGCCTCTGGACTATCGAGTCCCCCATGGCAGTGCAGATAGGGGATGGCTGTCTAGCCATTCAGCCCGCATTGTGCCCGCGTGTTCTGTGCTCGACATGGGCGGAAAAGGCTAATAATTAATGTCATTAGGGCTGACGCGCTGTTTTAGCCTTTGTGAAATGGCTTCGTCAGCGCCATCTGGTGGAATTGTTGGCCATATTAAATGGGGATCCACATCCACTCTTGTCACTGACCTTTTCTTCCATCCTTGAATTTCCGTCCATTGTACATTGTACTACATTGTGCTGCTGCTGATGGCTTCCGTTCCCTCAACCATTCCCACTTTTCATTCATACAGCGACAGCTGTTTATTGATTTTTTTATTTATTAATTTGTTTATTTATTAATTTGTTTATTTATTAGTTTGTTTATTTATTGATTTGTTTATTTATTAATTTGTATTTTCTAATATTTTTGTATAGTTTCAAGAATATTTTAGCCTCTTCTTTCCCATGTGCTTATTTATTTATTTATTTATTTTTATTTCTCTATGTTTTCATGCTTTGGTTTATAATGTTGTATACGGCTTTTGGAAAGTGAACGAAATGGCATTGGTCATAATTATCTCCTATTAGTTTCTGTGTTCAAATGTATGTTTTGTATTCATCGCTCTGTACAATTCTGTACTGAAGTTGTATCTTGCACTTTGATGATTTTCCTAGTCTTCTTTTGTCCCCTGAGAAGGGATTAGAAATACGTGTAATACAACGAATGAAGGAATGCAACGTGTATACTAAGACCGAAATGGCGACGAAGAAGAAAGCTAGCACTGGGGACACAAAATGGCTATATTATTTTCGTTTTCTTTTATGTTGACTTTTGTGTGTTGTTGGCTTTTTGAAAGTAACCAACAGAAAACATCGATGGCATAACGGCTGTGGGCCATTCACGGTTGCTACTGGTACGCCCTTACCTCTTTTCCTTTCAGTCTTTCACTCGTCTTTCATGCTCTGCTGTTTCCTCTCAATTCACACTGAGATCACTGCATAGTATTATGATGGACGCGGTAAATTTTAATAGATCAAAAGTATGACCCCATAAGAACGATGGTTGAAATAGTGGACAAATAAACCTGCTTTCAGCCAATGTGTATGGTACGCCTGATGTGTTGCTGAGGCTATGGCTGTAATGTGTCAATGTTTTACTGGATATTAGATTATGGAAATTGAAGTTTGGAATGTACTAGACAAACGCTGTAGTGGCTGTAATTGCTGACATGTCTCTCTCTCTCTCTCTCTCTCTCTCTCTCTCTCTCTCTCTCTCTCTCTCTCTCTCTCTCTCTCTCTCTCTCTCTCTCTCTCTCTCTCTCTCTCTCTCTCTCTCTCTCTCTCTCTCTCTCTCTCTCTCTCTCTCTCTCTCTCTCTCTCTCTCTCTCTCTCTCTCTCTCTCTCTCTCTCTCTCTCTCTCCCTCTCTCTCCCTCTCCCTCTGTCTTTCTCTCTCTTTCTCTCCCTGACTCCCTCCCTTCCTTCCCTGCCCCCTTTTTTCATTGTGTTATTTGGCATTTACCATAGTGTCTCCCCTGCCTTTCTACAGCAGTTGTCAAAGTTGGGGGTATTTTGACAAGTTTTGTCATTGTGTGATACCAGTACATCACAAGTTTTAACATTCCGTTTTTATTTGTTTGTTTGTTTTGTTGCCAGGCCTTCCACACCAAAGGAATCCCACCCTCCCCCATTAAGATACATTGTGTAGCCGATAATAATGATAATGATAATAATAAAGATAACAATGATTACAATAATAATTCTTATTATTAATAGTAATGATAATGATGCAGATAATGGCAATCATAACAATAAAATGATTATAATGATAATAACAAAGACAATGGTAATAATAATACAGAAAACCATGTTAATAATGATGATATTAATAGTAATAAGAATAATGATGGTAATTTTATTATTATTACTACTATTACCATCATTATTATTATTATTGTTATATTATGTTATTATTATTATTATTATTATTATTATTATTATTATTACTATTATTATTATTATTATTATTATTATCAATTATCATTGTTTTATGTTGTCATTATAAATTTAATTAGGCATAAAAAAAATAATTCAGAAGATATGTTCTTAGTAAAACAATTGAATTTTGTATTTTTCTCTACTAAGAATTTCTGAATTTCCGCACTCTCTTCATTCAAATGCAAATAAAAACATGTTTTGTGTCTTTGTTTTCAGATTCGTGTGAAGGTTGTCCAAGCCAGACAGCTGAATGGCTCCAACCTGCAACCCGTGGTTCGGTCTCCATTGAGAACCAACTCAAGCAAACTCGAATCAAGAAATCGACAACGAGCCCATGGTGGGACGAATCGTTTTTCTTCAACTTCCATTCCGCCAGCGGAACTGGTGGATGAAATTGTCGACTTCTCAGTGAGTGGAAGAAAATATTATTTATTCAATCTGATGTCGTCATGCATAAGACTTAAGAATAAAACATTTTTTGGGGAAATGTATATTTCTGTCTAACATTGAAGATCATTATATGTGGGCAGATGTAATAATGTAATTTCATGAAAATAACATGTAAGAAATGTGACATGTTCTATATGATCACTACAACGTAATAATTAAGGAACCCATGTTGTAAAGTGTATTTGTTTTGGTTTTGTCTTACAGGTTTACAATGCAAGAACCTTTGCGTGCCGATGCCCTTATTGGGTCTTTCAAGGTAAATCAATTACTGTGAAGACTTTAAAACAGGAATTAAATATATCACTTTAAAGCCAGAATTGGATAAATTACTGTGAAGACTTTCAAAACAGGAATTAAATACATCACTTTAAAGCCAAAATTGGATAAATTACTGTGAAGACTTTAAAAGCCAAAATTGGATAAATGTTTTTGGGTTAAATTAAAATATGACAGTGATACTTAAGAACTGAGTTGGTCAGTTATTATTGAAGAAGAAGAAGAAGAAGAAATTCAAGCATTTCTGTCAATTGTTTTTGGTTGTATGATTACAGTTATTTGAAGTTAACAATTGTTGTGTAACTCATAAACCAGTCTATGTTTTCTGTTTTACATTGTTTCATTGTTACAGAATATTACCAAAGTCTTTATTCTTGATTTCTAGCAGCCCATTTGATTTCAGTTGGTGTAATTACCTAAATGTGTACATCCAGTTGTTCTTTTTCATCCATCTTCTCTCATTTTGTCAAAGAAGAGATTCCCCATTTTATACATGAAGATCAGGAACATCTGCCTCTGGCTGATAATATTCAGGCTTATTGCTATGAACGGGAAAGGCAGACGGGTCTTTATATGTCAAAAGCTTTCAAAACCTTGGTCTCTCAAAACGTAAATCATTATAGGTCATTGAAAACCAGGAGGGGGGGGGGGGGGGGGGGGGGCTGCTTTTGTTGTCCCTTTTGTAAAGTTTGACCCAACAGATGTATAGGTTTAGAGGATTACACCAATGAAATGAGCTTTGCTACCTATCGAAATTCAAAGAAATTGGAAAAACCAATATTTTGTGACTCCCAACGCTCTCAATATAACTGCCATGAATCTCATTGGTTTGTCTTTCAATAAGAAATACCTTCTCCCATCCACAGTGTGACGTAGGCCTTATCTATGATGAAGACCAGCACGCTCTCATCAACAAGTGGGTTCTTCTCAGCGACCCAGAGGACCCCACGGCCGGTGCCAAAGGCTACCTGAAAATCAGTGCCTGTGTGTTGGGTCCTGGAGATGTCTCTCCAGTAAGTATTCAACACAAACATCTGTGTATGATAAGTCTAAGAAAGCAAATATGCCAAAGGCTACCTGAAAATCAGTGCCTGTGTATGGTCTGAAAGTCCTACCAGGTGCCTGTGTGTTGAGTCCTGGAGATGTCTCCGAAGTATTCAACAGTGTAATAAGTATTCAAACAAACATCTGTGTATGATAACTCTAAGAAAGCAAATATGCCAAAGGCTACCTGAAAATCAGTGCCTGTGTGTTGGGTCCTGGAGATGTCTCTCCAGTAAGTATTCAACACAAACATCTGTGTATGATAAGTCTAAGAAAGCAAATATGCCAAAGGCTACCTGAAAATCAGTGCCTGTCATCCTGGAGATGTCTCTCCAGTGTGTATGATAACTCTATTCAAAGGCTCAAACACAGCGTTCATGATTGTTCAGACAAAAAACGTTTGTTGAATGCCAAACTCTTTTCAGATGTCTCTCCAGTAAGTATTCAACACCAACATCTGTGTATGATAACTCTAAGAAAGCAAATATGCCATACATGAAAATCCTGTCTGGAGATGTCTTCAGTAAGTATTCAACACCAACATCTGTGTATGATAACTCAAGAAAGCAAATATGCATGAAAATCAGTAATGTCTCTCCTCAAGTCTCTAAGAAAGCAAATATGGCATTGCTTGGTTCCCTTTGATGATTGTTGATGATTGTTCAGACAAAACGTTTGTTGAATTTCACCTCTTTTCATAATAAGATCACAACGATTATTACCATGCCTGTCTTCCTAGAACTTGTATAAGTGATGCATGTTAAGTCCCCCTCAAGTCCACTATGGCCCATAGAGCTAGAGATCATCCCAGTTTCTATAGTGTAAAGTGGAACAGGTGATAATAAACACCTCTTGGACAGGGCGCGTCTGTCACAGGTTTTTTTCTCCCCAGGCTGGTGTCATTTTCACCTGGATTGAGTGGGGAAAATGAGTGTTAACTGTCTTCCCCAAGCAACACTGCATTAGACTTAGCATTGCTAGGATTCAAACCTAGGACCTTGCAATCGGAAATTTGTCAGCTTAACAACTAGGCCACTAATGTTACAAAACAATTAAAGCTATGCAGTAGTGAAGTTTATCTTAAGAGAAATTATGACAAAGAAAGAAAGCTGTAAGTCCAGGTAAAAAGTGGAGTTATGAAGAAGAAAGGAAAGATTGCATTCTTGTATTTTGGGGTGGGGTTTTTTCCATTCTCATAGGTGTAAACACTGTCAATAAAATATCTTCTCATGTAGAAGCAATGAAGTTTTGTTTTGAAAAATATGAAGAGAACAAGTAAGTAGAATAAAGTAATATTCTTTAACCTTATACGTAAGGGACAGTAGCACATTAATAAGGTTTTAATTCTCGTCTCTGTTCATTGCCTATCTTTAGAAGATAGAACAAGTATGCCTGTTAATTTCGTCATGTAGTTTGTTAGCTTTATTTTGATTATGATGACCAGTGTTAACCCCCATCTTTTGAAATTATCTTTCACAGAACATGCAAGCACAAACCAATGATGAGGATGAAGATATAGAAAGGTAAGTGTACCAAATTTGTTTTAGCTGATATATGACACGAGTTAGCACTTGGCCAGGAAGACAAATTGACCTTAAAGGGGGTTATAACGTTACTTCAAGTGAAAATATCAATGTTCCCTGGGATATTGCGGGGCTGGGATATTGCGGGCGTTGTGCAAGTTAGAAAATTAGTCCACGCATGGTCAGAGTTTGCTCATAGATTGGAAAGACTGGCAGCTATGTGTCAATGGTGACCTGAAATAGCTGTCAAACAATCAAAAGGCTTTTGAACAAATAAATGTGCGAATGTGGTGGGTTTTATTTTTTCCTTTGATTTTCTTCCACATGTGGGGATTGATAGGGTAAACTACAGTGAAAAGGCTTCAGAAACGGTACATGTATTTATGCTTTCAAATGAAAGCTCTTCTTAATTTTCAGTTTTACCGTTAATAAATATTGCTTTTATTATTATTACTATTGTTGTTTATATTATAGTTAATTATTATCATTATCATTATTTTCATCATCATTATTATCATTATTATTGATGTCAACTGCAAACTAATCCACTACAAACAATATTTTGTCCCGCAGCAATTTGCTGAGGCCTGCTGGAGTGCAACTGAGGCCAGCCACATTTTCTCTACGTTTGTACTGTGCTGAGGATATTCCTAGAAGTAAGAACGCTTTGTATTTCATCATTGCATAATTATTACCATTGTCAGTCAAAAATAAAGCTCACCCCAGACCTAGAGGCTCGTAGAGCTTGACAAGACTTTATCCTGCTGTCTGTTGCCTTGAGTTTAAAAGACCAAGGGTTTTATCTGTTGTAGGCTTTGTCTGCCCACTATAACTGGTACCCATTTACAGTACGCTTAGATGGAGTGAAGAAAAGTTTCATGAAGTGTCTGTTCTGAGCATTGAGTGCCAGGTTAAGCAGAATAGTAAATTGAAGCAGAATAATGATTTGAAGCAGAATAGTGATACACCAAGGATACTCTTGCAATTATTCCTCTTCTTTAAAAACAGAAGAGTTACCATGCTTGGTGTCTCAGATCACCATGTGAATGAAAATTGAGACATTTTTGACGTATAGTACATATCATTGAAAGTGGAATTGATGGTGACGATAGGGTTCTTGCTCTAGGGCTGTAACGATAGGGTTCTTGCTCTAGGGCTGTAACGATAGGGTTCTTGCTCTAGGGCTGTAACGATAGGGTTCTTGCTCTAGGGCTGTAACGATAGGGTTCTTGAACTAGGGCTGTAACGATAGGGTTCTTGCTCTAGGGCTGTAACGATAGGGTTCTTGCTCTAGGGCTGTAACGATAGGGTTCTTGCTCTAGGGCTGTAACGATAGGGTTCTTGATCTTGCTCTCTGTGAGGGTCTTGGAGATAGTCTAGGGCTGTGACGGTCTTGGAGAAACTTTACCACCTGAATAGGAAGCTAGTCTGTCACAGGTTATTACTCTCAAGCTTGAGCAAGTACCCATTTTTACCTGAGTTGAGTGGGAAAATAGATGTTTTTTAACTGTCATTTCCAAGGAATACGATGTCAGATCTAGCATTCCTAGATTTCAAACTCAGGACCTCATGATCTCAAATCTGGCAGCAAAGTACTAGACCACCATCGCTATTAAAGGAACTTTACGAGATGTCTCTCAATTATAACTACTTTGAGAGGGACCATTCATTTTACAAATAAATCAAAAACAAAATATTACTTTTATTTTCTTTGTAGATGTCAACTTGTTCAAATTGTCAAAGGTTGAGTGATTCTTACTCCTCAATATTATTGCTCATCATGTGCTAAGTGTTATCGTTGTTGAAAGATTAATCTAACGCTATTTTCTTTCATTTTTTGTATCTTTCAGTGGACTCTGCATTCCTTGAGGGAGTGAAAAAAGTATTCGGTATGGGAGATGATCAGAAGGAGTTTGTGGACCCATACTTCATTTTCAGTTTTGCTGGCAAAGAAGTGAGTTGAAGTTGCAGTCTTTCTGTGATGATATCAATTAGCCTTTACATTGTAATTTGGGGCTGAACTCATTAGCTGAGAAAAGAAAAACCCTTGGAAGTTTGATACAATATGCCTTCCATTTTCTATGACAGGAGAGCTAAGATGAACAGAATGGAAGAAAATAGGAGAGGAATATAAAAATTATGAAGAGAAACGCGTAATGGGGGAAAGAATAATGAGTTAAGGAGCCATGTACAAATTGAGGACAAACGGAAATATGAACAATCAATAATTGAGATGACCAATGTAAAAAAACCCAACAAAAACAAGTTAGCTTTGAATCAACGAAAACCAGTTGCAAAGTCAGAAATTGCTGTTTAGTGGGAACAAATATTGAACATGGAAACTACTAAGCCATGGATGCCTTTGTGCCTTTTGTCGTTGAATTGTGAGAGAAATGGCTTTCAGTCACAGTTGTCAATGCCCCTTTAATGGTGGGCCATTTCACTGTGACTGCAAAGAAAGGCATACAGAACATTGTGACAGATGCAGCAGAACTGTCCTTGATTGCCTTCGTTTGATTGGGAAACCCCATACATGTAGTTGTCCTTGATTGTCTTCGTTTGATTGGGAAACCCCATACATGTAGTTGTCCTTGATTGTCTTCGTTTGATTGGGAAACCCCATACATGTAGTTGTCCTTGATTGTCTTCATTTAATTGGGAAACCCCATACATGTAGTTGTCCTTGATTGTCTTCGTTTGATTGGGAAACCCCATACATGTAGTTGTCCTTGATTGTCTTCGTTTGATTGGGAAACCCCATACATGTAGTTGTCCTTGATTGTCTTCATTTGATTGGGAAACCCTATACATGTAGTTGTCCTTGATTGTCTTCGTTTGATTGGGAAACCCCATACATGTCGTTGTCCTTGATTGTCTTCGTTTGATTGGGAAACCCCATACATGTAGTTGTCCTTGATTGTCTTCGTTTGATTGGGAAACCCTATACATGTAGTTGTCCTTGATTGTCTTCGTTTGATTGGGAAACCCCATACATGTAGTTGTCCTTGATTGTCGTTTGTCAAAGAATATTGTCCTTGATTGTATGTAGATTGGCAGACCTTCATTGGGAACATGTAGTTGTCCTTGATTGTCTTCGTTTGATTGGAAACCCTAGGCATTATTCTTTTTGGGGATTGATCTTTCCTTTTGGGAATTGATATACATTTGGAGATTGGATTCGTTTGATTTGGGAATTGATATTTCATTGGGAATTGATTTTCCTTTGGGAATTGATATTTCCTTTGGGAATTGATATTTCCTTTGGGAATTGATCTTTCCTTTTGGGAATTGATCTTTCCTTTGGGAATTGATATTTCCTTTGAGATTGATATTTCCTTTGGGGATTGATATTTCCTTTGGGGATTGATCTTTGGGAATTGATACCTTTGGGATATTTCCTGTGGGGATTGATATTTCCTTTGGGGATTGATCTTTCCTTTGGGGATTGATCTTTCCTTTGGGGATTGATCTTTCCTTTGGGGATTGATCTTTCCTTTGGGGATTGATCTTTCCTTTGGGGATTGATATTTCCTTTAAAGGCAACAAGGCTCAAGTCTTTTGGCATTCCAAACCTAAAGCACGGAAGAGAGTTCTGCACACCTCCATAATGTTGCTCATCAGTGAGAAATTTTGGAGGAAGACACACAGTACAGATATATATACAGATACAGAAGGGGAAATGAGGGAGATATTTGCATGCTGCTTTCACTGGCATGCAGGGTAGGGGTGTTTTGCAGGATGATGTCCTCTGATATGACCTGGAAAAAGAAGGGAAAGTGACATGCAATCAGATTATTTCCTCATGTCCAAAGTGAGGATTTGTTTATGGAATGCAGACGGCACGTTTAAGGGTTTAAATAGGACTCTGGGGGAGTCTTGACAGAGAAAAAGGATGACTCATGGACAGTTTTGACAGAGGAGAAAATTATGACTCTTGTGAAGTTTTGACAGAGAAAGAAGATTATGACTCTTGTGAAGTCTTGACAGAGAAAGAAGATTATGACTCTTGGAAAGTCTTGACAGAGAAAAGAAGATTATGATTCATGGAAAGTCTTGACAGAGAAAGAAGATTATGATTCATGGGAAGTCTTGACAGAGAAAGAAGATTATGACTCTTGGAAAGTCTTGACAGAAAAGAAGATTATGACTCTTGGGAAGTTTTGACAGAGAAAGAAGATTATGACTCATGGGAAGTTTTGACTCAGGAAGTTTTGGCAGTAAAGAAGATTATGGCTCATGGGAAGTTTTGGCAGTAAAAGAAGATAACTTTCAGAGAGTCTTGACAGAGAAAGAAGATTATGACTCATGGCAAAGTCTTGACAGAAAGAAAATTATGAGTCATGGAAAGTTTTCACAGAGAAAAGATTACTACTC
Organism: Doris montereyensis; assembly: GCA_037039925.1. Taxonomy (NCBI): domain Eukaryota; kingdom Metazoa; phylum Mollusca; class Gastropoda; order Nudibranchia; family Dorididae; genus Doris; species Doris montereyensis. The sequence goes on along the minus strand of JAXRKP010000686.1, from coordinate 164,322 downwards.
ATGGAAAGTTTTCACAGAGAAAGAAGATTATGACTCATGGAAAGTTTTCACGGAGAAAAGATTATGACTCATGGACAGTTTGGACAGAGGGAGAAGATTATGACTCTTGTGAAGTTTTGACAGAGAAAGAGGATTATGACTCATGGAAAGTCTTGCCAGTAAAAGAGGATTATGACTCATGGGAAGTTTTGGCAGTAAAAGAAGATAACTTTCAGAAAGTCTTGACAGAGAAAAAAGATTATAAGTCATGGACAGTTTTCACAGAGAAAGAAGATTATGACTCATGGAAAGTCTTGACAGAAAAAGAAAATTATTAATCATGGAAAGTTTTCACAGAGAAAAGATTATGACTCATGGAATGTTTTCACAGAGAAAGAAGATTATGACTCATGTAAAGTTTTCACAGAGAAAGAAAATTATGACTCATGGAAAGTTTTCATAGAGAAAGAAGATTATGACTCATGGAAAGTTTTCATGGAGAAAGAAGATTATGACTCATGGAAAGTTTTCATAGAGAAAAGATTATGACTCATGGAAAGTTTTCATAGAGCAAGAAGATTATGACTCATGGAAAGTTTTCACAGAGAAAGGATTATGACACATGGAGAGTCTTGGGAGAGGAAGAAGATTATGACTCATGGAGAGTCTTGACAGAGAAAGAAGATTATGAGTCATGGAAAGTTTTCACAGGAAAAGAAGATTATGACTCATGGCAAAATCTTGACAGAGAAAGAAGATTATGACTCATGGAAAGTTTTCACAGAGGAAGAAGATAATGACTCATATAGAGTCTTGAGAGACGAAGAAGACTATGACTCACGGAGAGTCTTGACAGAGAAAGAAAATGTTGGCAGAAGAAGAAGAAGAAGAAGAAGAATATGGCTGACAAAGTGTTAACAGAACAACACGAGTATGATGCGGGTGAAGTAGGCGAAAGGAAGGAGGAGATGACTCTTTGGGAGTCTTGGCAAAACAGAAAAACACTGCTGAAATGGAACAAACTGAAGATCTTTTACAATATTTGATTGAAATGCCAGGCACTACAGAGGAAGCAGGTTTCTATTGAATTATGTACAAATTTAATCTCTGTAATGCTTGTATGAAGGAAACTTGTCAGATGTTTTAAATCGTCTCTCTTTTTATGTTGTCTCCAGGTGCGATCCAAGATTATGTACAGCAATGACCACCCTGATTGGTACCAGGAGCTCCGACTGGGTCTCCAGGTTAGTAGTGGCTTTTACTTTGTTTTTAATTTAATTTAATGGGATTTACATCCTCTATATCCATGGGGACTCGGTGGTCCAGAGGCAAGATATCAGCCTCTCAATCAAGAGGTAGTGGGTTTGAGCCCCGCCAATGGTTGAAAATCATTTCTCGATTGTTTTGAGAGCAAAATAATACTCGCTGTGTAGTTCTAATATACAATTGTTAAAATATTCGCTACATAGTTCTTATATACAATTGTTAAAATACTCGCTACATAGTTCTTATATACAATTGTTAAAATACTCGCTACATAGTTCTTATACACAATTATTAAAATACTCAGCTACATAGTTCTTATATACAATTGTTAAAATATTCGCTACATAGTTCTAATATACTTTCTTTACTTCCACAGTTCCCTTCAATGTGTGAGAGAATAAAACTTCAAATTCGAGACTGGTACGTTAATTACTTTAACGAAATAATTATACTATTAAGCATTCTTCTAGTCTTTGATGTTGTATCTACGTTGATGTGTAATGTTCTCTATCAGTATGAACTTAGGTTCTACCTCATGGTATGTTTCTTGTTGAGGCTTTATGATTTTCGTTTCATTTTTGTCGTATAACGGAAGATTTTATTCTCAGAAGAGGAGTCAGTAGAAGGTAATTTTATTTAAGAAGATGTTTTCATACTTGTTGGTTACTTAGTTTGTTTAGCTATATTTTTGTTTTGATGTGTGGATTGAAGTATCTTATTCATCCAGGTTTTTGATATCCAGTATCATAATATGAAATATTTTGGCATGGTGTTGAAAATGGTCAGAGACATTTTTTGATCTGAACATTATTTTGAGAGTCCAAGGAGGGAAATACTTGATAATTGACCTGAGTTGAAGCAATCCTCTCACATATGACTTTTGAAACCGGGATGAATATTGAAAGTCAATAATAAGCAAAATGGAAAAAAAAAAGTAAATGAGGTGTAAAAAAACCCCGAAAAATATATTTAAAAAAAAGTAAAACAAAAAAATAGCCTCTAACATATGAACAAAAGACAAGAAGTTAAAAAAATGAACAAACATTCGAAGTGAATCTATTTCAAAACGAAGCAAATCAAATTATGCTCACAGAGTGAATCAAATTGTACACACAAAACAAATCAATTTGTTCTCACTTATCGAGTAAATAACTTAAGCTCTCAAAACCCAATCAATCTGTTCGCACAAAGCCCATCAAATTATTTTTGCTCACAAAATGCATCAATCTATTATTTTGGTCACAAAGCAAATCAATGATATTCGGACATTAGGGTGGGTGATTGGCTGGAATGCTGTTAGGTCCTTTGTTCTTTCCTTTCACTATTTCACCTTCAATCTTATACTTCTATTCTCTCTTTCATCTTACTGATTCCTGTTAATTTACCCTGAGATCACCGGATATGGTGGTTGGAGGTAAATTTCAATCAAACAAACCAATAATTGATAAAACTCCATCACGTGCAAAAAACTTGGCTCTTTTTCCTCTTTCAGTCACGTGTCACAAGTTATAGTTCTGTGCATTGAAATGTAGTTAGAAAAGAAGAACAAAATGTTAAAGCTGAGAGGTAAATTATGTGATGTGTGCCACCCTTGGCTCTAGTAGAAATGGCTACTTTTTAGAGTCCGATAGCAAACACACAATGTCCACCCTTTGGTGTCCATCAAATTGAATCAGTTCAAAGTTGGGAGAAGACTTTACTCAAAGTTTTGGTCTTATTTTGGGTGAGGGTTTTAAATCTTTTCCCCCCGCGCCCAACAGAAACACGATTCAAGACTAAACAATTAACCAACCTTTTAACCCACGCCCAACAAGGTCAAAAGAAAAAGTACTCACACACACACACACACACACACACACACACACAAATAGAAATGAAACTAAAATCGATATAGGGCGAAAGTGAAAGAAGAAATAAAACTTGGGACACAATAAAGACACAAAAAATACCAGACCCCTTTATATCTCTTCATTCCCAGACTCCCTTTTGTTTTGGGATATAAAAAATAAAAAAGGAAAACACAACTAATCCATGTATCCCAATCATGTTGACAAACACACTCCAAACGTGTGCAAAGACTGGCCACGGTTGGGCGGCTAGCCGGGGCTGTTGCTGTTAGGTCCTGCTACTTTCCTTTCCCCCTCTTTGGCCTCTCTTTCATCTTGCTGTTTCTTCTTAGTTCATTCCGTGAGATCACCGTATAAGGTGATTGCAATAAATGCTTATTAAACTAACAAAAGACTGATCACATAGTGCATGGGATCGCGTGTTATTTCAGCCAATCGACTTGGAACTCGGTAATCCAGAGGCAATGTGTCTGCCTTGCAACCAAAAGGTAGTGGGTTCGAGCCCTGCCAACGATTGAACAATTTTCTTGAATTTTTCGACCAAATCTACTCCCTGGTCCAGGTAGGTGGATCAACACCTAGTCCTATCGGAGACGGACGATAAAAAGGAGATCCCGTATGCAGATCACAACACTGTGCTCGGTAAAGATCCCTTGGTTGTTTACGGGGCGTCCGGACAAAATTGAAAATCCTACCAAAAACCCCGAGATCACTTTTGTAGTGGATGTGGGTAAATAAAATTAAACACACTGTTTACTGAGATCACAGAAAATGAGGTCACGTGTTATTTCAACCAATCGACATTTACCCGCAATGTTGCCTATTTACTGGCCAGTTTGTCGTCTGCTTGAGAGGATTTAACCAAAACAAATGATATTGTGTTTCTGTAATAATATTATGTATGTGTTGTTACTGTCTGCCATGACTACATTTAAAACTCGTGTAATTGTATTTTAATAATAAAAAACTTGGGAAAAAAACATCTGAATGAACATTTTCTTCTTCTATATTTATATTTTCATTATTTTGAGAATTGTGCTAACAAGGACCTTTGACATATGTTTATAAACGGTTTTGTTCATTTAAAAAAAACAAAATAACAAAAGACAAAAGAACAGAAGCAATTCATGGACATCAGGTCTCACCTGCCATTTATTCCGGCCTTTGCTGGATGTCCAAATTTGGTTCCATGATAACACATGTATGGATATCCAGATTTGTTTCCATGAT
>JAXRKP010000686.1:132500-157500 GCA_037039925.1 Doris montereyensis | reverse complement strand
TGTATGTATATATGTATGTATGTGTGTATGTATGTATGTATATATATATATATATGTATATATGTATGTATGTTTGTATGTATGTATACATGTATGTGCGTATGTATACGTGTATATATGTATACTTTTATATACTGCTGTGAGATATTGAATGATTGAATGGAGTAGACCACTATTGAGCTGTAGCAATGCGTCAAAAGCAAGCAGTAAGCAGTAGCACACATGGCCCCTACACAACACAAATGGCGCTGTGGATTAATCGACCTTACTATTGCAATCAACACCGTAGCGAGTCACTGGACCGTGACACGTTTATCCTGGTTTGAGTTACTGTGCTTGGGTTGTAGATTTCATGAATAACTTGCTCACACAATAGTGTTATGATATAGACATTTTTCACGTGTGTATAAATCGTATCGTGTTTTTTTTTTTTTATAGACGTCAATCATGGTTATATTTGTCATAGCTGACATAATTTTGATGGAACTCGTTCTAATTTCAGCTGAATCTAGTGTTGTATAATATCATAGTTTGCTGTGTTGTTCTAGTTGAAGGGGATTCGGTAGTCCAGAGGCAAGGTGTCGGCCACTCGACCAAAAGGTAGTGGGTTCGAGCCCCGCCAGCAGTTGAAAAAATGTACCCCCTGCCCTTGTCCAAGTAGGTGGGTCGACACCTAGTCCCGTAAGAGACATGCGATAAAAAGGAGGTCCCGTGTGCAGATCACAACCCTCTGTGCACGTTAAAGATCTCTTGGCTGTTTACCGGGTACTCTTTGCACAATTAAAAATTCTTCCAAAACAAGGATTTGAAGTCGGAAACGAATTGGTCTCTCCTAGACTTACTTACTATTTAAAGAGTTGATTGTGCGCTTGTGTGAGTTTTACAGTTGAAGCAGTTTCCTTTTCGGATACTCCTGTTAAATAGACATAAACGGCAGCAGCTTCTGCTCTCTGTTTCTCCCTTTGGGTGGAACATTGTGGCCGACTGGTTAAAGCGGTAGCATCACACGTGAATGGCACTGCATCAAATCCTGATGTATCGCTTGGAACGACCACCATACTGCAAGTGGTTTTGTTAGGTGAACCTCACTCCTCCCAGAAAACCCTTTGTAGCCTTTGTTAGGTGAACCTCACTCCTCCCAGAAAACCCTTTGTAGCCTTTGTTAGGTGAACCTCACTCCTCCCCGAAAACCCTTTGTAGCCTTTGTTATGTCAACCTCCTCCTCCCAGAAAACCCTTTGTAGCCTTTGTTATGTGAACCTCACTCGTCGCAGAAAACCCTCCGTAGCCTTTGTTAAGTGAATCTCACTCCTCGCAGAAAACCCTCAGTAGCCTTTGTTATGTGAATCTCACTCCTCGCAGAAAACCCTCAGTAGCCTTTGTTATGTGAATCTCACTCCTCGCAGAAAACCCTCTGTAGCCTTTGTTAGGTGAAATCTCGCTCTCCTCGCAGAAAACCCTCAGTAGCCTTTGTTAGGTGAACCTCACTCCTCCCAGAAAACCCTTTGTAGCCTTTGTTAGGTGAACCTCACTCCTCCCAGAAAACCCTTTGTAGCCTTTGTTAGTTGAATCTCACTCCTCGCAGGAAACCCTCTGTATCCTTTGTTAGGTGAATCTCACTCTCCTCGCAGAAAACAATCATTAGCCTTTGTTTGGTGAATCTCACTCTCCTCGCAGAAAACCTTCAGTAGCCTTTGTTAGGTGAATCTCACTCCTCCCAGAAAACCCTCAGTAGCCTCTGTTAGGTGTATCTCACTCCTCCCAGAAAATCCTCCATAGCCTTTGTTAGGTGAATCTCACTCCTGGCAGAAAACCCCCAGTAGGCTTTGTTAGGTGAATCTCACTCCCCGCAGAAAACCCTCAGTAGCCTTTGTTAGGTGAATCTCACTCAGCCCAGAAAACCCTCAGTAGCTCTTGTTAGGTGAATTTCACTCCTCCCAGAAAATCCTCAGTAGCTCTTGTTAGGTGAATATCACTTCTCCCAGAAAACCCTTAGTAGCTCTTGTTAGGTGAATTTCACTCCTCCGAGAAAACCCTCAGTAGCTCTTGTTAGGTGAATATCACTTCTCCCAGAAAACCCTCAGTAGCTCTTGTTATGTGAATCTCACACCTCCCAGAAAAAGCCCAGTAGCCTTTGTTAGGTGAATCTCATTCCTGGCAGAAAACCCTCAGTAGCCTTTGTTAGGTGAACCTCACTCCTCCCAGAAAACCCTCAGTAGCCTTTGTTAGGTGAACCTCACTCCTCCCAGAAAATCCTCAGTAGCCTTTGTTAGGTGAATCTCACTCCTGGTAGAAAACCCTCAGTAGCCTTTGTTAGGTGAACTCCCAGAAAACCCACAGTAGCCTTTGTTAGGTGAACTCCCAGAAAACCCACATTAGCCTTTGTTAGGTGAACCTCACTCCTCCCAGAAAACCCACATTAGCCTTTGTTAGGTGAACCTCACTCCTCCCAGAAAACCCACAGTAGCCTTTGTTATGTGAACTCCCAGAAAACCCACATTAGCCTTTGTTAGGTGAACCTCACTCCTCCCAGAAAACCCTCAGTAGCCTTTGTTAGGTGAACCTCACTCCTCCCAGAAAATCCTCAGTAGCCTTTGTTAGGTGAATCTCACTCTGGTAGAAAACCCTCAGTAGCCTTTGTTAGGTGAACTCCCAGAAAACCCACAGTAGTCTTTGTTAGGTGAACTCCCAGAAAACCCCCAGTAGCCTTTGTTAGGTGAACTCCCAGAAAACCCTCAGTAGCCTTTGTTAGGTGAATATCACTCCTCCCAGAAAACCCTCAGTAGCCTGTGTTAGGTGAATCTCACTCCTCCCAAAAAACCCTCAGTAGCTCTTGTTAGGTGAATCTCACTCCTCCCAGAAAACCCTCAGTAGCCTTTGTTAGGTGAATCTCACTCCTCCCAGAAAACCCTCAGTAGCCTTTGTTAGGTGAATCTCACTCCTCCCAAAAAACCCTCAGTAGCCTTTGTTAGGTGAATCTCACTCCTCCCAGAAAACCCTCAGTAGCCTTTGTTAGGTGAATATCACTCCTCCCAAAAACCCTCAGTAGCCTTTGTTAAATCTCACTCCTCCCAAAAACCCTCAGTAGCCTTTGTTAGGTGAATATCACTCCTCCCAAAAAACCCTCAGTAGCCTTTGTTAGGTGAATCTCACTCCTCCCAAAAAAAACCCTCAGTAGCTCTTGTTAGGTGAATATCACTCCTCCCAGAAAAAAACCCTCAGTAGCCTTTGTTAAGTGAATCTCACTCCTCCAAAAAAACCCTCAGTAGCTCTTGTTAGGTTAATTTCACTCCTCCCACAAAACCCTCAGTAGCTATTGTTAGGTGAATCTCAATCTCGCAGAAAACCCTCAGTAGCCTTTGTGACGTGAATCTCACTCCTCCCAGAAAACCCTCAGTAGCCTTTGTTAGGTGAATTTCAATCCTCCCAGAAAACCCCCAGTAGCCTTTGTTAGGTGAATCTCACTCCTGGCAGAACACCCTCGGTAGCCTTTGTTAGGTGAACCTCACTCCTCCCAGAAAACCCTCAGTAGCCTTTGTTATGTGAACTCCCAGACAACCCCCAGTAGCCTTTGTTAGGTGAATCTCACTCCTGGTAGAAACCCCCAGGAGCCTTTGTAAGTTGAATCTCACTCCTCCCAGAAAACCCTCATCAGCCTTTGTTAGGTAAATCTCACTCCTCCCAGAAAACCCTCAGTAGCTCTTGTTAGGTGAATTTCACTCCTCCCACAAAACCCTCAGTAGATCTTGTTAGGTGAATCTCACTCCTCCCAGAAAACCCTCAGTAGCCTTTGTTAGGTGAATCTCGCTCCTCCCAGAAAACTCTCAGTAGCCTTTGCTAGTGAATATCACTCCTCCCAGAAAACCCTCAGTAGCCTTTGTTAGGTGAATCTCACTCCTCCCAGAAAACCCTCAGTAGCCTTTGTTAGGTGAATCTCACTCCTGGCAGAAAACCCTTCGTAGCCTTTGTTAGGAGAATCTCACTTCTCGCAGAAAACCCTCAGTAGCCTTTATTAGGTGAATCTCGCTCCTCCCAGAAAACCCTCTAGCCTTTGTTAGATGAATATCACTCCTACTCCTCCCAGAAAACCCTTCGTAGCCTTTTTTTTAGGTGAATCTCGCTCCTCCCAGAAAACCCTCAGTAGCCTTTGTTAGGTGAATCTTGCTCCTCCCAGAAAACCCTCAGTAGCCTTTGTTAGATGAATATCACTCCTACTCCTCCCAGAAACCCCCAGTAGTCTTTGTTAGAGATGAGGTCTCGGTGAGCTAAAACGAAACGAGCATGAATGAGGCCAGCTATGGAGATCGCGACATTGAACTTTGAGCTCTGGTGGTGTATAACAACTTCTGTTTTTCTGTGTGTATTTTTCTTCTGCTGTGTCTTCTTCTTTAATGGGCTTTGGTCGTTTGAGCTCCATCGTCGCTTACATGCCTCAGTTGAGAGGGGAGGAAGAGGTGGCATAGATATGATGTAAATAGACATGTATGCATATATGTCACTGCTAAGACTGTTATTGAATTCAATCATTTCCTTTTTATGAGAAAAGTGGTCAGTTTAATGTGCAGAGGAAAAGTGGCTTGTCTTAACATGAAGAACTGTTATTATCTAATGACTAACTAATAATTCAAAGAAAACCCAGTTATATAATGCAAAGTTTGTCTTTTTGTACTCTTATCCCATTTTCCTTACCACCTAACCATTTTTATCTACTTTATGTGTTATGGTTAAGACGGCAGATGTGGATGTCCCTGAACATTAAAAATAAATCCCGGAATATTATAAAAGGGAATAAGTGTAATTGTAAAGATTGGATTATTGGTTTCTGATATAAAAATTCGCTCCTTTTTTACTCTCTCTCTCTCTCTCTCTCTCTCTCTCTCTCTCTCTCTCTCTCTCTCTCTCTCTCTCTCTCTCTCTCTCTCTCTCTCTCTCTCTCTCTCTCTCTCTCTCTCTCTCTCTCTCTCTCTCTCTCTCTCTCTCTCTCTCTCTCTCTCTCTCTCTCTCTCTCTCTCTCTCTCTCTCTCTCTCTCTCTCTCTCTCTCTCTCCTCCTCCCTCCCTCCCTCCCTCCCTCTCCCTCCCTCCCTCCCTCCCCTCGCTCTCTCTCTCTCTCTCTCTCTCTCTCTCTCTCTCTCTCTCTCTCTCTCTCTCTCTCTCTCTCTCTCTCTCTCTCTCTCTCTCTCTCTCTCTCTCTCGCTCTCTCGGGTTTGTTTGTTGTTTTTGTTGGGTTGTCTTGTTTTGTTTTTTTGTTGTTTTTTTAGTTGTTTTTTTTTTTTTTGGGGGGGGGGGGGGTTACAGATCCACATTTGCTGTCTTGCAGCCATTGTTGTTTTTGTCAAATTGGAGTCGTGTGTCTTTCACACGTAAACTTTTCATTTGTTTAAAAATCACATACCTTGGGTTAACTGTATACGCCATCATGATAATAATATGTAAAACATGTGCCCTATCTAACAACCTGTCTCATACGCTCACGGACACACACCCATACACATACACACACACACATTCACACACACACACACACACACACACACATTCACTCAGTAACTCACACAGTCACAATTACATAATCATTTATTGTTACATATTATCATATACAAGACTTTTTTCTTTTCTTTTTACCGGTACTACTAAAACACCTTCGTCAAGTTAGCTAATATTTACAAATATTAATTTGCTAGAGAGCTGACACACAACCGCGGGAACCCAACGTGCTATGAAAACCAGTCCCAGTGACCTAGAAGAACGTATTGCGAAAGAGTTTTAACAATTATCTGAAACATATCATGACATAGAGAAGCTGACGATCAATAACGAATCAGTTTTATATGTGAGGGGATCTTCAGTTCTCTGGTTCATCTTAAGAACTGTGGGAAGAATAGCTTTTTTTTTCCTTACACGGTGAGAAAATTGACCAATTGACGATTGCCAAAATATTTCTTATCATGTGTTTTTGGACAAAATGTCCAAAGGGATATATTTATAATTACATTTTTATATATGTTAGCGTGGAAGCTTCTTTGTGAGTGCTGTAATTGTATTTCCTCTATCTCATGCTGGTGTTGTTTTTCTTTTCTGTTTGTTTTCTCCTAATTTTCACAATTTTGTTCAGTCTACCAGAAAGAAAAAAAAAGATTTTGCAATGATTTATCTTTGATTGTAGAAACCAACCATGCTTACATTTTATAAGGCTTTTGTAGAAAAGGCTTTTTTTAGAATACATGTAATATAAAGTTGAAATAGTTTTTATAACATCCTTTTATTAACATTAGCTTTATTGTTAGTTGTATGAAGGCAAATTTGATGACCTTTGATAAGCTTTTTCCCCACCGCATTCTTCACTCGTCCTTCATCCTCTGTGTCGTATATTACATGTACTTCTTTTTCTTCTCTTTCTCCTCTTTTTTTTCTCTCCTTCTTCCTTCTCCTTCTCCTCTTTTTTCTCTCCTTCCTCCTTCTCCTTCTCCTCTTTTTTTCTTTCCTTCCTCCTTCTCCTTCTCCTCTTTTTTCTCTCCTTCCTCCTTCTCCTTCTCCTCTTTTTTCTCTCCTTCCTCCGTCTCCTCTTTTTCTCTCCTTCCTCCTTCCCCTTTTCCTCTTTTGTTTCCTTCCTCCTTCTCCTTCTCCTTCTCCTCTTTTGTTTCCTTCCTCCTTTTCCTTCTCATCTTTTTCTCTCCTTCCTCCTCTTGTTTCTTCTCTTTCTCCTTCTTCTCTTTCTCCTGTTCCTTTCTCGTGTTCCTTTCTCCTGTTCCTTTCTCCTGTTCATTTCTCTTGTTCCTTTCTCTACCAACCCCTGGGCGGTTGGCGGGTGCTGCTGGTAGGTCATTCTTCTTTCACTCTTTCAGTTATTTTTCATCTTGCTGTTTCTTCTTAGTTCACCATGAGATCACCGCTTATGTTGCAAATGGGCAATTTCAATGTAGCAAACAAACGTCACAACTTTCCACCTTATCGGCTTTCTTTTTCATCGACCTTCTCTTACTGTCCTCCTTCTCCTCCTCCTCTCTCCCTCCACCTTTCCCTCTCCTCCTCCCCCTCCCTCCTCCCCCCTCCCTCTTCCCCTCCTCCCTCTTCCTCCCATCTCTTCCCTCCTCCCCCTCCTCCTCATTCTTGTTATTGTTCTTCTTTCTGTTGATGTTCTTCTTTTCTTTTTCTTTTTCTTCTTCTTCTTCTTCTTCTTCTTCTTCTTCTTCTTCTTCTTCTTCTTCTTCTTCTTCTTCTTCTTCTTCTTCTTCTTCTTCTTCTTATTCTTCTTCTTCTTCTTCTTCTTCTTCTTCTTCTTCTTCTTCTTCTTCTTCTTCTTCTTCTTCTTCTTCTTCTTCTTCTTCTTCTTCTTCTTCTTCTTCTTCTTCTTCTTCTTCTTCTTCTTCTTCTTCTTCTTCTTCTTCTTCTTCTTCTTCTTCTTCTTCTTCTTCTTCTTCTTCTTCTTCTTCTTCTTCTTCTTCTTCTTCTTCTTCTTCTTCTTCTTCTTCTTCTTCTTCTTCTTCTTCTTCTTCTTCTTCTTCTTCTCCTCCTCCTTCTCCTCCTCATCATCCTCCTCCTTCGTCCTCATCCTCCTCCTCCTTCTTCTTCCTGCCCTCTTTCCCTCCACCTCCACGTCTCCCCCAACTTCTATCATAGTTATTTCCCTTGCAAACTCTACTAGTGGTAAACATCTTTGTTCCTTCTATTTGGGTTTTTCTTCCTCTTCATATCTTTGTCTTCCTCTAGTACTTGTCCTTTTCAATCTTCGTTCATCTCTCTACCCCATCCTCTATAAGTTGTTGTCTGATCTTCTCTTCAGATATCTTTTTCTTCCTCTACCACTTGTCCTTTTCAATCTTCGTTCATCTCTCCCCCCCCCTCCCCATCCTCTATAAGTTGTTGTCTGGTCCTTTCCTCAGATATATTTTTCTTCCTTTACTACTTGTCCTTTTCAATCTTCGTTCATCTCTCTACCCCGTCCTCTATAAGTTGTTGTCTGATCCTCTCTTCAGATATCTTTTTCTTCGGAGTTTCTCGCTCTTGCCTTTTCTCTTTTTCGCTTTTTTTCTTTTTGCTGTTGTTGTTGTTGTTGTTTGTTTTAAGGGAGATGTGATATTTCAGCTCCCTCATAAGATACTTCCTCCCTCATGAAAGTAAAAACAAATCACTTGTTCGTGTTGTTCCTTTTGACATCTTGGTCTTTGTTTTTCTTCTCTGTTTTTTTCTTTTCTTCTAATTTTGTAATTGAAAATGTTTGTTCTTTGTTGTTTGTTAATCAAACACGAAACAAATAAGTAATTACTGATTCACTAAGTATGATGTAGTCTTCATCAGGGACAGCATTAAACAATAAAGAGACATATTTTCAATGATAAAAACGATAAATTCTAACAAATCCATAATATTGAAGGAAAAACAATGCTTGTGTCATATCTCTCTTTCTCATCAAGTTTAATGGTAATTTCATGGTTGTTGATTTTAGAAAGTTCATGTAGACTGAACCGAATTGGTGTGGCTTTCTTTGTTGTTGTTGTTGTTGTTGTTGTTATCTTTTACACCTGTATCTGAAACCTGTACGTGTGCTGCGTGAGTGTCATATTTTGTTACGTCTCATCGTTGGCTAGTTACCTTTGCTTCAATCTCTATCTCTCTCTCATATGCTTTTAGTCTTTATGAGATTTTTCCCCTAAATGAAATATTATAATAATCCAGATCCTGTCTTTCAGGCAGCTCATTATTTCACTTTACTTATTTAATTTCCTCTCTTTTAATAGTTCTTTTGCTATAGATTTCATTAATCTTCTTTGAATTAAACCAATAGATGACGCATTATTACATCTCAACTCATTCTCTACAGTGAACCATGGCTGTGTTTTTTTTCTCTCTTCACATCTGCAGTCAGATATTTCATACATATGTGGGTGGCACTAAACATTCTGTTGTAAGGAAGTCGAGCGTTTATCTTAGAATGGACAACTTCCCCGTCTTATGGATGATTTTATCTGAAAAGTTATCACAGTTAGGATAAATAAATAATGTCAATGACTTTCAGCCGATGACATCAGGAATATCAACAATGTCTTTGGTAGTTTAATAATATTAGTAGCATCGCGTGTCGTCATAAGTGTTAAAAGTATAATGACATCAGTAAACGCACATATCTTTTTCGGATTTAAAAGTATAATAACATCAGTAACATGACATGTTTTTTGGGAGTTCAAAGTATAATAACATCAGTAATCTCACATGTCTTATTGTGAGTTAAAAGTATGATACCATCAGTAATCTCACATTTCTTCTTGGGAGTTCAAAGTATAACAACATCAGTAACATGACATGTTTTCTTGGAAATTAAAAGTATAATAACATCAGTAATTCCACATGTCTTATTGTGAGATAAAAGTATAATAACATCAGTAATCGCACATGTCTTCTTGTGAGTTAAAACAAATAACACCAGTAACATGGCATGTTTTCTTGGGAGTTGAAAGTACAATAATATCAGTAACATTCATGTCTGCTTGAAGTTAAAAATGTATCAATGGATCTTATTTGAAATTCAAGAAAAGCAAGTTTAAGACCGTGCGAGAGAAACAAGAGTTTAACTCAAACAAGTTCCCTCAAAGCCATTACGACCTATAGAACCGGAGCTCATCCCGGTTTGTATAGTGTTAAGTGGAACAGGTGACAATAATCACCTCCTGGACACGAGGACGCTTGCCAAGGAAAATTGAATCAATTTGTTAAAGAGAATGAATGGATATCTACATGTAAAGCAAAGTTCCTTCAAGGCTATTAGGCCCATATAGGTGGAGTTTATCCTAGATTCTGTCTTCGTGTAGTAGAGACAGAAAGATCAAATTAAAAAAGGCATTATGAGAAATGTAGTAGAGACAGAAAGATCAACTTAAAAAGGCATCATGAGAAATGTAGAGTTATGACAGGAAAGATTGAAACTTGAAATCAGAAATAATTTTTAAACGTCACAATACAAACTGCTTTTATTTTTTATTTTTTTAAAAGCAGCATCGTAATTTGAGATGTAACGAGGAGAACAAACCCAGATGAAAGCCAGACTGACATTTTAGAGGAGACAGGAGGACAAACTTAAATTCAAAGATCGTCTGAAATTAAAAGAAATCAGATTATAATAGTGCATTGAATTTTAGGACAACAAACTTGTATGTGAATGACTAGTGTCAGACAATTGGGAATAAAAATGAAGGAGGAATGAATTATGAATGACTAATGAATGAATCTAATGAATCAAAAAATGAATTATGAATGACTAATGGGAAACAAATCAAAGTAAAGGGGAACTTGGGGAATCAAAGTAAAGAGGAAAATGAATTATGAATGACTAATGGGAAACACTTGGGGAATCAAAGTAAAGAAAATGAATTATGAATGACTAATGGGAAACACTTGGGGAATCAAAGTAAAGGGGAAAATGAATTATGAATGACTAATGGGAAAATTGGGGAATCAAAGTAAAGGGGAAAATGAATTATGAATGACTAATGTCAAAGTACAATTGGGGAATCAAAGTAAAGGGAAAATGAATTATGAATGACTAATGTCAACAATTATCAAAGAAAGGGGAAAATGAATTATGAATGACTAATGTCAGACAATTGGGGAATCAAAGTAAAGGGGAAATGAATTATGAATGACTAATGTCAAACACTTGGGGAATCAAAGTAAAGGGGAAAATGAATTATGAATGACTAATGTCAAACACTTGGGGAATCAAAGTAAAGGGGAAAATGAATTATGAATGACTAATGTCAGACAATTGGGGAATCAAAGTAAAGGGGAAAATGAATTATGAATGACTAATGTCAGACAATTGGGGAATCAAAGTAAAGGGGAAAATGAATTATGAATGACTAATGAAACACTTGGGGAATCAAAGGAAAGGGGAAAATGAATTATGACTGACTAGTGTCAGACAATTGGGGAATCAAAGTAAAGGGGAAAATGAATTATGAATGACTAGTGTCAGACAATTGGGGAATCAAAGTAAAGGGGAAAATGAATTATTAATGACTAGTGTCAAACAATTGTGGAATCAAAGGAAAGGGGAAAATGAATTATGAATGACTAATGGGAAACACTTGGGGAACCAAAGGAAAGGGGAAAATGAATTATGAATGACTAATGGGAAACACTTGGGGAATCAAAGTAAAGGGGAAAATGAATTATGAATGACTAGTGTCAGACAATTGGGGAATCAAAGTAAAGAAGGAAATGAATTATGAATGACTAGCGTCAGACAATTGGGGAATCAAAATAAAAAGGGTCAAATGAATTATGACTGACTAGCGTCAGACAATTGGGGAATCAAAGTAAAGGAGAAATGAATTATGAAATATCCCAAGAACAATAACATCAAATTAAAAGGAAGAATAGAGTTTGAAATATTCCAAAACAATGCAATGAAAGGTAAAGGAAGAATAAATTGGGAAATATCTAAATAATAATAAAATCAAAACAGAAAATGGCGTGACATCTGACATGGCCAAAGAACCGTTGAATCAAATTAAATGATGAATGAAATATGTAATGTGCCCAAGGAAAATGATAGCAGATCGTAAAATGGAGTGAAATATGAGATCAATTAGAAGGAATAAATGAAATGTCAAGATATGCTCAGGGAAATAGATTGAAATTAAAGTAAGTGAATATATGGGATGATTGAAGAATAAAAGAGTTGCAATAAAAGGGAACATGAAGTTTGAAATGTTACAAGAAAGATGCAAACAACTGAAAACAAAGATTCTTATTCTTCTCCGATATCTCTGCCAGCAGGTCAGATCAGGATGCGGATTATCTCCATGAAGTGCAGTCGTTTGTAGACTCTCCATAGGGCTGTAGAGCCTTTCTTCCAGAGAAAACAAAGATTGGAATTTGAGATTATGGACACGTGAAGCCAACTCCAGGTGTGACAGGAATAACAAAACCAAACAAAGATTGGAATTTGAGATTATGGACACATGAAGCCAACTCCAGGTGTGACAGGAACAACAAAACCAAACAAAGATTGGAATTTGAGATTATGAACACATGAAGCCAACTCCAGGTGTGATAGGAATAACAAAACCAAACAAAGATTGGAATTTGAGATTATGGACACATGAAGCCAACTCCAGGTGTGACAGGAATAACAAAATCAAGCAAAGATTGGAATTTGAGATTATGGACACGTGAAGCCAACTCCAGGTGTGGCAGGAACAACAAAACCAAAGATTGGAATTTGAGATTATGGACACATGAAGCCAACTCCAGATGTGACAGGAATAACAAAACCAAACAAAGATTGGAATTTGAGATTATGGACACGTGAAGCCAACTCCACGTGTGGCAGGAATAACAAAACCAAACAAAGATTGGAATTTGAGATTATGGACACACAGGAATAACAAAATCAAGCAAAGATTGGAATTTGAGATTATGGACACATGAAGCTAACTCCAGGTGTGACAGGAATAACAAAATCAAACAAAGATTGGAATTTGAGATGATGGACACATGAAGCCAACTCCAGGTGTGGCAGGAACAACAAAACCAAACAAAGATTGGAATTTGAGATTATGGACACATGAAGCTAACTCCAGGTGTGACAGGAATAACAAAATCAAACAAAGATTGGAATTTGAGATTATGGACACATGAAGAACTCCAGGTGTGGCAGGAACAAAAAACCAAACAAAGATTGGAATTTGAGATTATGGACACATGAAGCCAACTCCAGGTGTGACAGGAATAACAAAACCAAACAAAGATTGGAATTTGAGATTATGGACACATGAAGCCAACTCCAGGTGTAACAAAACCAAAACCAAACCCAAGTGTGGCAGGAATAACAAAACCAAACAAAGATTGTTAGAACTATATTGAGGCATGACAAGAAAAGCAGGATTGGGATTTTGTGAAATGAGTGAAGTTTGTGGTGTGGCAAGGATAACAAAACCAAACATTTGGAATTAAATGGAATGACAAACTTACAAACTGCACCCCACCCCATACACTCACACATACAAACAAAAGGACAACAGGAAACCAAACCCAAGACTACAACCCAAAGAACCATCGAACTAGACACACAGAGTGGATCTGTGAGAAAGCGTCTGTCCTCTGTCTCATATAAACACATATGATGTATCTATGAGAAGCCTTTGTACTCTATGTCTCATATAAACACATATGATGGATCTATGAGAAAGCCTTTGTACTCTATGTCTCATATAAACACACAGGATGAATCTATGAGAGAGCTTCTATCCTCTATGTCTCATATAAACACACAGGATGGATCTATGAGAAAAGCCTCTCATATAAACACACAGGATGGATCCTCTATATCTCACTATAAACACACAGGATGGATTTATGAGAAAGCCTCCTCTATGTCCTCTATATCTCATATAAACACACATGATGGATTTATGAGAGAGCCTCAGTCCTCTATATCTCCTCTATATAAGCACACTGAGTGGATCTATGAGAAAGCCTCAGTCCTCTATATCTCATATAAACACACTGAGTGGATCTATGAGAAAGCCTCTATCCTCTATATCTCACATAAACACACAGGATGAATCTATGAGAAAGCTTTTGTACTCTATGTCTCATATAAACATACAGAATGAATTTATGAGAAAGCCTTTGTACTCTATGTCTCATATAAACACAGAAGATAAATCTATGAGAAAGCCTTTGTACTCTATGTCTCATATAAACACACAGGATAAATCTATGAGAAAGCCTTTGTACTCTATGTCTCATATAAACACACAGGATAAATCTATGAGAAAGCATTTGTACTCTATGTCTCATATAAACACACAGGATAAATCTATCCTCTATGAGGATGAATCTGTAATGAGAAAGCCTTTGTACTCTATGCCTCATATAAACATACAGGATGGATCTATGAGAAAGCCTCGGTCCTCTATATCTCATATAAGCACACTGAGTGGATCTATGAGAAAGCCTCTATCCTCTATATCTCATATAAACACACAGGATGAATCTATGAGAAAGCCTTTGTCACTCTATATCTCATATAAACACACAGGATGAATCTATGAGAAAGCCTCTATCCTCTATATCTCACATAAACACACAGGATGAATCTATGAGAAAGCGTCTGCCATTTATGTCTCATATAAATACAAGAACGGAATCTAGAGAATCTTGGAAAAAACGGTACTTGTGAATTCTATTTTATTCATACATGTTTCTGTTGACAGTGTTAAATCTGTCAAAAATGGAAATACTCGTGGTAATCAAGAGGCAAGATGAAATTGATCTTTTCCCCCACAGAACAGTGAGCTTCAAAATGAATGCACAAAACGTTTTACGTGAGCATTTACAGGACTTGAAAATTAGTTTTCCTGTTGATGGTGATTACTTTATCAATTTAGACGTAAATTTCTCTCATTAATCTGCTGTTTACCAGATGACGGATATCTTAAAATGTCAAATTTAACCACACTGAAAAGTTTCAAAACAAAATTGCCTGCACGGATTTTTTTGCACAGACCCACTTCAAGCTTAAAGGCAACTGGGAAATGGATTGTATCAGTGTTACTTGATTTAACGATACTCTAATGGCAAAGATATCCTAACAGGCCCGGCAATAGCCTTAGTTTTATTTACCAACAGAATGTCAATTTAGTTCTGGGGCCACCACATGTATGCTTAAGTTGAGGGTTGATAAATTTTGATGGAAATATCAGTTTCCTTCCATGAATTTTGTTTATTTATTTAAATTTCATCTTAATGCTATAGCGTTCATGTTCATGGTCGTTAACGTTCTGTGTAAAATTCTGACTTAGAAGCTTTTTTCTTTTCCTTCCCCTTTCCTTTTCGTATGTATGGAGCTTTTTGTGTGACAGTTGCTTCAGCATAAGTGTTGTTTAGACGTGAATTTGATTACTGTTATCATTAAAGTGTTCATATTCTTTGACATATTATTATTAATATGTTAATTTATATATTATATACCGGCATGTTTGATTTTAAAAATAAAATTTACACAAATGTTTGAAATAATTTTCAGAGCTAAAGTCATGTGTAATTTAAAAACATTGAGTTCCATTGTAACATAAGAAATTTCAAGCATGGGGATGTCTATTTAAAACAGAAATAAAATGATTTCTTAAGTTTTCCCACAATATTATTTGACTCACATTTTAAATAACCTTTGTAAGTGGGATAAAGAAGGAGAGAAGATATTAATAAATGACTCAAATATTAAATAACCTTTGTAAGTGGGATGAAACGTGTAGGATGAAAAGGGAGAGAAGAAAGAAGTAAATGACTCAAATATTAAATAACCTTTGTAAGTGGGATGAAACGTGTGGGGATGAAAAGGGAGAGAAGAAAGAAGTAAATGACTCAAATATTAAATAACCTTTGTAAGTGGGATGAAACGTGTGGGGATGAAAAGGGAGAGAAGAAAGAAGTAAATGACTCAAATATTAAATAACCTTTGTAAGTGGGATGAAACGTGTGGGGATGAAAAGGGAGAGAAGAAAGAAGTAAATGACTCAAATATTAAATAACCTTTGTAAGTGGGATGAAACGTGTGGGGATGAAAAGGGAGAGAAGAAAGAAGTAAATGACTCAAATATTAAATAACCTTTGTAAGTGGGATGAAACGTGTGAAAAGGGATGAAAAGGAAGAGAAGAAAGAAGTAAATGACTCAAATATTAAATAACCTTTGTAAGTGGGATGAAACGTGTGGGGATGAAAAGGGAGGGAAGAAAGAAGTAAATAAGGGATGCAACGTGTGAGGATGAAGAAGAAGGAGAGAAGAAAGAAGCATATGACTCAAATCATGATACTGTGCAGAAAGTTTGTTGACAGGAAAAATCTACTATAAATAAGTGTCATGTGACTTTGTTTGGCTCTACTTTAGGGATCGCCTCAATCAGGACGACGCTATCAGCACTGGTTTTCTGTCAATCCCAGCCATCTCTGCCCTCGGGGAAGATGGTTTGTGCAGCTCTCTAGCTCACCTCTTTTCAAACGTATCCGTTCCTCTCTGTCCCTAATCTCATAACCAAAGGCGAACCTGCTAACATCTACTCATTTCTCTCACTTACATGTTATATGGCAATGACTCTCATCTTTCTCTGCTTTTCAATGTGCTCAATCGCTACAATTTGATATCCTAAATATCTTCATTTAACTAAATTGTCTCAGACTAATGATTCTCTCAAAATATTAATTGCTAATTGTTTTCTTTTTTTATCTTTTGTTTTTCTTCGTGCTGGTCAGACAATAAGATCAGTCATTAATTTATATATAAATATATACTAACAATAACAAAGGCAAAGACGTGAAATGAAAACGATTTCAATGGTATGAATCTCTCTTTAAAAAATGCAAATCACAAAAATAAAAGCAAAGCGAAAAGCAATTTTCTGGATGTAAATTTCTCACTACTGAAATTAAGACTCAATCTGTTGCGCTCATTTCTTGATCCGTTACCCGTCACTCACTCTTGTTTATGTTCCAATTTCTTTCTGGTTGTATGTGCATCTCTCTCTCTCTCTCTCTCTCTCTGTGACTGAGTTATGTTCTTGTACTATTCTACTGTCAGGCTGACTATGTTCTTGGCTTAGAGGTTTAGTTTCGTACTGTGTGAATCACACGGCCTTATTTCTCACTCATTTCTACCTGCCTCCCTTTGAAATTGTTTTGTTGCTGTAGCCAATGCATTGTAAGATGACTCAAACCTTGGCTTTTTAGTTTAGGCTGTAGTAAGCAAGCTATGACCACCATATTATTATACTAAGCATAGAGATGTATACGCTGTCTTTTAGTCAACAATGTATTTTAGCACCATTGCATTTGTATCATCTTCAACCAGTTTTCCACTGTTTAAATTTTTTTATTAAGATTAACTTTTTCTTAGCCTTCCCATGAACTAAGTAGTTCTAGTCATATTCAAGACAAAGGGTTATCAGTTCAATGTTTAGTTGTCTTGAGTATCAGATTCATGAAAAACAAAGCATCATCGGATATATCTTTTTAGTTGTTTTAAAATTTTTGTATCAGAATTATGTACACAAGGCATGCAAAGACTTTATGTCCATTTATTTCTACAGTGAGAAAATAATTTTAAACAAAACGAAACAAAACAAGAGAAACAAAAAAGTGTTAATTATCAGTTTATAGAGTGGATATGCTTCAAAAAGCGTTTCACTTCATTGAACATCACATAATGTAGAAATAAATTCAATGATACAGGTTGGATCTCTGTTTCTTTCTCTTTTTTTTTTCTTTTTTTTTAGCAAATGCCTTTCTAGGCCAGACATCCTCTTCATATATTACATTATGTTTTTGTTATGTGTGTGTTTGAATGTGAGAGTATTTGTTTGCGCTCGTTTTTTAATAATGACTTTTTTGTTATTTAGCAGGTTATTCCTTGCTTTTATTACTAATATCAAGGAATCTATTCATTTGAATTGTTTTATGATTTTATTATTTGACTTTTAGTTTACCTGGTGCAATGCTTCAAACAAAACTGCATAATATGCCTTGATTTCAAAACAAAACTTTGCATAATATGCCTTGATTTCAAACAAAAACTTTGCATAATATGCCTTGATTTCAAACAAAAACTTTGCATAATATGCCTTGATTTATTTATTTTTTGGTCTTTTTTTTTTTTTGCGTACACAAACTGCCCATTTCAAAAGTTTTGGATAAGAATCACAAAATGAAAGTTTTCTTTTTTGCAGAGTGGGGCAGCTTTCTAATAGAGTTTTTTGCCAATGAAAGCAACTACTGCCATGAAGTGTTTTATTGAAAAGATTAATACACACAAGAATCCCAAGCCAAGTGACTTCTCTTAACATAATAAAATTGACTGTTTTGACGAAAGGTTGGGATTAAATTTTGTATTCTTAATCCAATCTGTGCCAATATTAAGATCATCAAAACTGTATGAAAGGATGAGGTAGTGTTATTTGTTCTTGTTACTGTTGTTGTTGTTGCTGCAGAGTGAGAAATTCCTCCACCCTTCCCATATGACAATCACGTCACCTGTTTCTTATTTCCCCCCTATGCTTGCATGCCCGTTTCTATGGAGATCTCCCTATTCCCAGTCATACAACTATCATGGTGAATATTTATCGGACAAACCTAGAGGAAAATATTTAGACAAATTGGCTTCGTTTCGAACATACTTTGATTCTTAATCAATGAAGTCGTTTCTCATTGAAACACTGATTACTTAGAGAAGATTAATTTCATCTCATCCTAACAAAGATTCGCAAAGAAAATAATTCCTTTTCATTGGCAGAGAAAAATGAATACCTCACTTGCACCTTCCAAAGGACAAAAATTTACTTTACAATAAACAAAGAACACTAGAGTCACTGCTTGTTTACACAAAGGTTTCTGTTCCTGTTGAATACAGAGGCAAATAATCGCTACCTGCACTTTAATTCAGAGGAATGTGGTTATCCCGCACTTGGCAACAGAATGTAGTTGCCGTATATACACATGTCGCGTTGAAAAATTAAAAAAACCCCAGCAAATTTGTGCAGTCAATAAAATGTATTGAATCTCAAAAGATGGCATCCCACATTGGCAGATGAAAAGTCGACAGCATTTGTGCCTTGTGACAAGGACAATGTTTAAACACAGGTATCACTATCCACTTTGTAAAAAAAGAAAACAGAAAGAGAAAAACTACCATAGCTGAAGTCTATTCACAAAGTTGTAAACTTCCAAAGCAATTTATATAAACCTTAAGAAAAAGTAGAAACAAACTGATAGACATGACCGTCCTTGGCAAAACTCTCACATTTACACGTTTCTCAATGGTCATTCGTCAGGTCCTGGTGGCCATTGAGAGCATTCTATTTCACCCTTACTTCAACTTGCATGCTTCTATATCAAAAAAGAGAAGAAAAAAAAAGAAGAGTAAATTTGTCTCATGTTTGGTGAAGTAGTTAGTGTTCTTCCGTTGCGCACAAGTTTATTTTAACGTTGATAAGAATCAGCTCGCTTTTCCTAGGGATGCATGATACAGACATTTTATAATGGTTTCCTGTCAGAGTAATTCGTGTCACAAGACAATTAAAATGTCATAAGACTAAGATAGTTCACAGGAACATGAGGCAAATTTACTTCTGATTACTGTTTTATCCATTCATTTCTCAAATACTAACTCTGTTCCATCAGTTTTCAGCAAAGCATGGCCTATAATTATCATCACTCTCTCGGTGAAATGCTAAACGGCTGTATTCTGTTCTATCTGTCTGCCTCTTTATGCAGGGACCGACTGACTGAAGATGATACGGTGGGTACTGTGTTCCTGCCCATCTCCACTCTCTCAGCTAGCGGAGACACCGGTGACTACAGACTTTTAGGATTTTTCATTTTATCCAGTTTTGGGTGGTGTTTTTTTTAATGAGAAAAGAAAAAGGAAAAGAATCGTATAATTGAGAAAAGAAAAAAGAAGAAAAAAGAAAAGAATGTGGGTTAGAATATATTTATATTTTTTAAAAACCCAACTTTGATACCTGGAAGTGGGAGTTTTCATGTCTGATTTTTATTACTCTTTATTCTTTTACCTTTTTATTTAAAGTCAGGCTTCTTTTGTTTTGAGGGAAATAACCATGGAAAAACAAAAGAAAAGACATTAGAAGTGGATTTTTCTTTCCATATTTTAACTTCTCCTTTAACACAAACCCTCTTCTTTTCGCCAGGTATTTATGATTTCCTTCAATTCTGTTTTTTCCCTGTTTTTTTAATTATTGTTTTGGATGTTTTGCTTTGGCGTGTGGCAGACAGAGATCATATTTGAATCTTGTAGTGTTACCGTATTACCATGATGTGTGATAACTTTATAGAACGAAAACTCACATTTGAAATACCATTTATCTCAAGCACACACAATTGTTCATTTGTTCTGATCATAGCTACTTGTACTTGCTGTATTCAGGTCTACACTGAATAGCATGTAGTGAAGATTGTGGGGTTTTTGTTTAATGTTTTCACACTTGGCTTTTGCTCTCTACATTTGAGATATTCTTTACCGTAGATAATGTCATTCATGTACTCTAACTTAACACGGTTTCACGAGAGTTTGTAGGTTTTACTGTTTCAACGTTTATTAATAACCGTTTTATATTATCATCTCAACTCTCTTTTCATTAGAATAAAATTTTCTATAATGTCCCTTAGCCTTTTGAAAACCTATTGTCGACCTCCATTAGTTACTTTCTGGTCTACTGTGTGAATTGTAGCCGTGGTAGTGACATATTGACTTCGAAGCCGTTGAATTTTATTTTGTAGATTTTTAAAGCAGATTTTTTCCCAATGGCAATATCCTCTTAGAGCAAAAACAACAGTGATTTGTTTTCAAAATATGATAACTTTTCAGTGTTAAGTATAATCTTGATTGGGTTGTTAAAAAGTATTAAAAAGGGCGTAGATTATAACTTAATGTGGGGGGCTATATTATACTAAATACAAAGCCTGTCTTTGAATGATTTTGAAAAGAAAACCCAAAGAACCATAATCCAATTTAACTGAATTTGAAATACATTTCCAAATTACCATTAAAGAAAACCCAAAGCAGCGTATTTTAACTGGATCTGAAATACATTTTCAAATCGTCATGAAAAAAACCAAAGCACCATATTTTAGCTGAATCTGAAATACTTTTCAAAATCATCATTAAAGAAAACCCAAAACATCATATTTTAGCTGAATCTGTACATTCCAAATCATCATTAAAGAAAATCCAAAGCATCATATTTTAGCTGAATCTGAAATACTTTTCCAAATCATCATTAAAGAAAACCCAAAACATCATATTTTAGCTGAATCTGTACATTCCAAATCATCATTAAAGAAAACCCAAAGCGCCATATTTTAGCTGAATCTGAAATACATTTCCAAATTATCATTTTAAAAACCCAAAGCACCATATTTTAGCTGAATCTGAAATACATTCCAAATTATCATTAAAAAAACCCAAAGCAGCATATTTTAACTGAATCTGAAATACATTTCCAAATTATCATGAAGAAAACCCAAAGAAAACCATTCCAAACAGCATATTTTAGCTGAATCTGAAATACATTTCCAAATTATCATTAAGAAAACCCAAAACACCATATTTTAGCTGAATCTGAAATACATTCCAAATTATCATTAAGAAAACCCAAAGCACCATATTTTAGCTGAATCTGAAATACATTTCCAAATTATCATTAAAAATATTTTAACATTTCCAAATTATCATTAAAAAAACCCAAAGCACCATATTTTAGCTGAATCTGAAATACATTCCAAATTATCATTAAAAAACCCAAAGCACCATATTTTAGCTGAAAATCTGAAATACATTTCCAAATTATCATTAAAAAACCCAAAGCACCATATTTTAACTGAATCTGAAATACATTCCAAATTATCATTAAAGAAAACCCAAAGCACCATATTTTAGCTGAATCTGAAATACATTCCAAATTATCATTAAGAAAACCCAAAGCACCATATTTTAGCTGAATCTGAAATACATTCCAAATTATCATTAAGAAAACCAAAGCACCATATTTTAACTGAATCTGAAATACATTTCCAAATTATCATTAAGAAAACCCAAAGCACCATATTTTAGCTGAATCTGAAATACATTTCCAAATTATCATGACGAAAACCCAAAGCACCATATTTTAGCTGAATCTGAAATACATTTTTCAAATTATCATGACGAAAACCCAAAGCATATTTTAGCTGAATCTGAAATACTTTTTTTCCAAATTATCATGACAGTTACGTGGAAGACCGGTATTACAGGTAAAAAATCATGTTGATTGTTCGCTTGCTGTTTATTTGATGCCAGTTTTAATGCTGGTAAATCATGCTTTACCGGTGATTGCTCCAACAAACATAACAAATAAACAAAACAAACAAACGGATAGAACTCTGTTAAGGTTTCATTCCTTTTCATGTTACAAATATTTTTATTTTTTATATTTCACAACCTGAGAACAATAACAGTCCGTCTCCGCTGAGGGCCATTTTGCGTTATTCGACTTTGAAAGTTTGACGGCTTGTACATATTTTAAATCACTTTCTTGTTGTCTTTATCACCATATTTAGGGAATAATAAGCAAATGGCATTTTAAAACGTATATAAAATCTGTCTAGCAGTTCAATGTTGGAAGTGGAATAAAATCTGTCTAGCAGTTCAATGTTGGAAGTGGAATAAAATCTGTCTACCAGTTCAATGTTGGAAGTGGAATAAAATCTGTCTACCAGTTCAATGTTGGAAGTCGAATGAAATCTGTCTAGCAGTTCAATGTTGGAAGTGGAATAAAATCTGTCTAGCAGTTCAATGTTGGAAGTGGAATAAAATCTGTCTAGCAGTTCAATGTTGGAAGTGGAATAAAATCTGTCTAGCAGTTCAATGTTGGAAGTGGAATAAAATCTGTCTAGCAGTTCAATGTTGGAATTGGAATAAAATCTGTCTAGCAGTTCAATGTTGGAAGTGGAATAAAATCTGTCTAGCAGTTCAATGTTGGAAGTGGAATAAAATTTGTCTAGCAGTTCAATGTTGGTAGTCGAATAAAATCTGTCTAGCAGTTCAATGTTGGTAGTCGAATAAAATCTGTCAAGCAGTTCAATGTTGGAAGTCGAATAAAATCTGTCTAGCAGTTCAATGCTGGAAGTGGAATAAAATCTGTCTAGCAGTTCAATGTTGGAAGTGGAATGAAATCTGTCTAGCAGTTCAATGTTGGAAGTGGAATGAAATCTGTCTAGCAGTTCAATGTTGGAATTGGAATGAAATCTGTCTAGCAGTTCAATGTTGGTAGTGGAATGAAATCTGTCTAGCAGTTCAATGTTGGTAGTGGAATGAAATCTGGAATGAAATGAAATCTGTCTAGCAGTTCAATGTTGGAAGTCGAATGCTACAAACTGACACTCGGGGAAGACAGAACCTTATTGCTCTCAGGTCGTGAATTTGTCCCCATCTGGAAACTGATCAGGCCTGATGCGCCTATTCTGGATTACAACAGAATTTAAATTCTTTCAACATTTGTTTGTTCAGTTTAACATGAAAGCTTTTAACTATCTTAGAAAAGGAAATGAAAAATAAATCAACATTGGGGAGAAGCCCTCAAGTCAACAGAATTTTAAAACGCTTTCCGTCATTTGAATGCAATTTTATATCATACACAGGAAATACTGCTATGAGGCACATGCCAGTTTTGTCAGTTAAGTAGTTGAACATGAGCAATACGTACATAAGAAAAAAAAAAAAAAAAAAAAGTAGGTAGATAACATTTGGAGAATATCCATATGTTAGTCACTTAATTTAATGCTCTTTTTAAAGAAAAGGACAAATTAGTGTGCAAAATAGTGTATCAAATAGGTGTCAATGATGATAAATAAAAAGCATGTGAAAAATAGCTTCTGCGCTATTATGTGTTGTATTTGTAAATTATCATGACAGAATCTGTGCAAGAGAATCAAGGTAATGTGCTTTTATTTGGGGTTTGCCTTGTTGTTTTCATGCTGATTTAAGTACGAGAAAAAGAAATAGTCACTGTCAAATAATGGAAATTTTACGGAGTTGATCGTTGTAAATGGAAGTTGAAATCTTCTTAGATTTGGTGTTAAATTTGATGAATGGAAACAATGTTTTAAAACACGGAAGTGGAAAAATTAAAACCAAACTGTGATAAATAACTGGAAAGGTTACCTGAGACCATCGATTGTCTGAGATATATCTTAAAATTAATTCTTCTATTAATGTAAGTAAGTCCTTAAAGGGTACACAAAATGGCTTTTCAAAAAAGTTTTAAAAAAAACAAAATTGTCAGTCATCAATGCTATTGTTGTTGTCTTGTAACCTGAGTTTGCAATTGTGTTTACTCAGTGGTTTTAGAAGAAGATGAGGAGGAGAAGAGGAAGGAGGAAGAGCGGGTTCTCAAAGGTAATTACAACAAAAAGTTGGACATGGTTGTCCCTCTCTCTTACGTCGTTAAGTAAATTTTATCCAAAAAGAAAATGGAAGCAACAGTAAATGATGGCATTGATCAAAGAAAGAAATTAAGTCATGAACGAATACAACAACAGCCTGAAATAGCAACTTAAGAAAAGTATAAAGTAAATGAATAATTGAGAGAGAAAAAACGCGGTTTAAAAGAAAAAGAGAAAATATTTGTCGCTTTTAGATTTGGAAAAAGAATTTGATGTTCAAAATATTAGTTGATATACTAGATCTAATGTTGTTAGGACATTTGTAAAATTGTGTAGCTTCATTGGCTTTTGCCAAGCTTGTCATCACTTTTGAGGCACTTATATGTCATGTTGGACATTTTCCTATGGTTTCAGTTGAAATTGCCGTATGTGAATAAGTGCTTTTATTTAGAAAGTGAAGGGAGGGGGTGGTGAAGGAGGTGTAGAAGGAGTTTGCTTTGAAAATGAATTTAATTATTGGCAATTTGTTTCGGGCCTTGTTCTTTTTATGTTTTTTATTTTTTTTATTTTAGTATTTTGAATTTATTTCTTATTTTATTTCTTTGTTATTAGTTTTATTCTTGGTGTTGATGAAAGTGTAAAAAGATTGCATTTTCCCCAGCTATATGATCTTTGAAAATGACTTTTTAAGAGTATTGTTTCACATAACTTGTAGATTCTAAATGAATTATTTAAATTTTGAAGTTGTACAACTTATTAACGTTTCTTGTTAGCTGGCACATGTATAGATGACAGATTGTGACATCATGGTTGTTGAAGCTACGGGCACGGCTTCATCCTAGGCTCATGACAGACAGTGATTTTACTTACCTCTTGACCTCTTGTCTTTCTTCTTTATAGTCGTCCACCGTACTAGCTGTTCCGTAGAGTGCATTACTCCACCCTTTCCTTGATATTAATATATTACTAACTATGTTATCCTTGGGTGGAAGCCATTTTTGTTAGTTTCATTTTAAGACGATAATTCCTTTTATAAGCCATTTTTGTTAGTTTCATTTTAAGACGATAATT